>RJWJ010005467.1:0-68138 GCA_004363605.1 Indri indri
GTTGGATCTTAGATTCAACTATTCCTGAAACTATTAATAGAAGTAACCTGCCTAGGACAAATAAATTTTGTCCCCTGCCCACATTCTTTTTTCCTTTTAAGCTAGTTTGTGTTGGGTTTCTATAAGGTAGATTTGAAAGATAGGAACACATTGTCAATTTGTTTATGAACTTTAAGGGGCCAAAGGCCTGATCTTTTTAACTTTACATCTCTTAGCATGGTACTTGGTAAGACAGAAGGTCCTCAAGGTATTATGATTGATTCATTCAATTTCACTTTCCCTGAGCACCTCCAATGAGCTGAGCTAAGCACCAGAACCACAAGGAATAATTAGACATAGTCCTTGCCCTCGAGGAGTTCTGAATTTAGTACAAGAAGGAGGTGTGAAAATGAACACTTCATAATGTAACTTGGGCTATGATAGAAATCTGAGCAAATTTTTGTGGGATTCCAGAGGGTTGAAGGTTTGGGGAGATGGGATATGGGAAAGCTTCTCAGCAGAAGTGACATCTGAGTTGAGTTCTTAAAGAACAAATAGAAGTTCCTAGGCAGAGAAGTGGGCATGGGGAAAAGGTGTCCCAGGGATGAGGTGTTCTAGGTGGAGAGAACGAGATTATATATTAATAATAATATCACCATCTCCTGTTCTTCCTGTGGTCTCTTCACAAGCTCCTTCCTCTTTCTTTTCCTCTGCCTCATCTATCACAGGAACCATCATGGTGGTTAAGAGCACAGGCTCTGGGCTCTGAAAGATTTTGGTTCTGCCAGACAGGGTGCCTCAGGCCTGTAATCCCAGTGACTCAGGAGGCTAAGGTGGGAGGATCACTTGAGCCCAGGAGTTTTAAGACCAGCCTGAGCAACATGGTGAGACCCCATCTCTATAAGAAATAGAAAAATTAACCAGGTGGGGTGGCGTGAACCTTGTAATCCCAGCTACTCGAGAGGCTGAGGCAGGAGAATCACCCGAGCCCTGGAGTTGGAAAATGCAATGAGCTGTGATGATGCCACTGTATTTAAGCCTGGGCAGCAGAGTGAGACTTTTGTCTCAAACAAACAAACAAACAAAAAAAAGACTTGGTTCTGCCACTTACTACCCACATGACCTTGAGCAAAATCTCTTACATTTTACAAATAAGGACAATAGTGTATTTGCCTTATAAGATTATCAAGAACATTAAACAAAATTACAAATATAAAAAAAAAGAAAAGAAAAGTAAATGCTGTTCACATTGCATAGTCCCAATACCATTACAAGAAGCAAACAGGATGAGTAGTAGCAGTCTATGCTTGTATGAGTATGTGTATGTCATCCCCAAATTGCCCAGGCATGAATAAGCATATAAACATATACACATCTCTTCTTTACAGAAATGAGACCTTATTATACACATTCTTCTATAACACACTATTTTCACTTACCGTATGGATCATCTCATATCAGCACATATAAATCTATCTCATTCCTCTTCTCCCATTACTCCAAAGCTGATTTATAGTCATTCGTATGGATGTTTCACAATTAACTTATGTTTTCTTCTGATGAACATTGATAAATTTGCCTTCTGCTGTTCTTTGCTTTCCAACTTCATTAGTTAGAAAAATATTAAATAATAACATGGTAGTGGCATCTTGACTTAATGAAAGTTCTTCTAAAATTTCACCATTAAGTATGCTGATTTTTTTTATTTAGACACACATACACAGCCATCATGATAAAACAGTTTCTATCTATGCATATCTTTCTATCTAACTAGTATTTTTGGTAGTTATTTTTGTCTTTGTTTTTGTTTGTGTGCATAGGTGTGTGAATTTTTAGAAATAATGGCTATTGAATTGTATGAAATGCCTTCTCTGCAACTCTGGAGATAACCTTTTTTTCTTCATTGTTATCAATGTTATGATTTATATTTATAGACTTCCTAATATTCTTCTATTCTGACAAATCTAGAATGAATCACTTAAGTCACAGATAGATTCCAGAGTTTCTTTCCCTGTCTTTTTTTTTTTTTTTAATTTTGGCTATATATGCGAGTATATTTTTAGTTGCTTTTTTTAAATACCAGTTTTGTCATATTTTGTTAATATACCTTGGCCTTTGTTAAGAGAAGTGCTTTGAAACGTTTCTTTGCTCTTTTTTCTAGAATGCTTCAAATAGTATTGAAGTTATGTAATTTTGAGAGTTTGTCCATATTTACTTGTAAATTCATGTAGATTGGTGAATTTGGCAATATAGGAGATAGAAGGGAGCTCTTTGATAACTTTTTCAGTTTCTTCTGTGATAATTGATCTGTTTATAGCTTATATAACTTCATGTTTCTGGCCCTAATCCTAAAATAGATTCTTAAATTCTCGAATAAAATAATTTTCCTGGGGAAATAAAACAAACATCATCTAATCATTTACCAGAGTAAAATCCATTAATGGTGATATCCCCATTAATTCCCAGCGTGTTTAGAATGAATGACATACCACCTATAAAGCACATTTGGTCCCACATGTTCCGACTCCTCTCCCTATTCTAGTTACATCCCTCTCTAGGCCCACTCAGGCCCTCTAGTCCAGTCATATGGAAATACCTGCAGATTCTAAAGATGTCATGTTGGCCTACAACATTGCAGATTTACATGTATCATTCCCTCAGGCCTAAAACTCAGGCCAAGTTTAGCCATTCCTTGGTTTCTTCAGAGATCAATCTGGTTTCATTTCTCCTCCTCAGTATTTCCTCAGTATTTTTTCTTAACGTTCTTTGCAGATTTCTATAAGCAATTATCATATTGTTCATAATCATTGATTTGCATTTCTGTCTCCCTCTCACCTATGCTTTTAGGGTTGATGACAAGTACATAATATGTTTCTAATTATCTTTAGCACATTGCCTGTCATTTAATTGGGTAGTTCTCAATGAGTGTAGAATGCATTACCTGAATTGATAAATATAAAAAATTGTAAATTTTATAACTAAAATAAGAATTGTTACCATGTTGGAAAATATTTTGTTTTAAATTTTCTTCTAGTATTCCACAAAGTTCATCTTCAACTTCCAGTATTGTTGAATACTACAATTAACTAATAGTAAAGCTTTAAAAGAATAGCCACTTCCCCCTAACCCAAACCAAATCAACCAAACAGAGCCAATCTCCCTAATTTCTCAACTACAGAGAGTGACCTGTGCTCTGAATGAAAGAAATTTTTATTTCTCACCAAGATGCAATTTATTTTCTAGGTTAGCATTAAGTCTTCTCTATCTTCAGTAGTTTAGCTAGCTAGATGACTGTATCTAGTGGCAACCATCTTTTCAATATTAATCATACAAATGTCATTACACCGGATCGTTACATGTCTCTTCTTGGAATTCTAATTTGCCTGTGGAAAGAAAGAAAGAGAAAAAGGAAGAAAGGGGAGAAAGAAAGGAAGAGAGGAAGGGAGAAAAGGAAGAATGGAGGAAGGGAGGAATGAAAAAGAGAAAGAAGAAAGAAGTTGCATTTATTATCCAAAAAGTGAAAACAATGCAGATCAATATCTTAAAAAGTCTGAAGAATCCACATGATTATTTCTTTTTGGCCACATATAGTATAACTTGTAAAATATTGGAGATATTCAAATAATTTTTTATGTTCTTCCCAGAAATAATTTCCTATTCTTCATTTGATTAGTGTTAAATATATACATAAAAATGACGTGTGTTAGGATATTAAAAAATACAGGAAACAATTGCTGTAAAGCATTAATCCTGTATTAGCTGTCAGTATTGCTTAACCATGAATTTATTCAAAGAGCTAAATTTACCCTTTCAGATTTCAACATTCTAATCTCTACAGAACAAAATGATTGTTTTTTAATAAACTGCAATTCTGATGCTTCACATATGACCAGTTGAAATAGAAATTAATACAACTTGGCTTTCTTTCAATAATTACCAACAGACATTATTAGAAATTTTAAAGCCCATTTCAAAATCAATTACAAAAAGAGATTTTCTAATTATTTTTCTTTCTTTTATCAGTAAATTCTCTGTATACCCAAAATAATCTGAAAATAGATAGTTTAATCTACTTCTCCATCGCTTTCAACCCAGTAATTTTATCTAATGTTGAAAATCTCATCTGAATTGCCAATGAAAATAACATATATTCTTACTTTATTCTTTGGAGTAGATAAGCTGATGGCAAAGCAAAAATAATGGGATTTTAAAATAAACTAATACAGGTAATTCCTTTCTTAGCTAATATACCAACACAATTATTGTGTATCATATAATAGCTTTACATGCATATTATAGAAAATTCTTAGTGTATAGTTCATTTGTCATTATAAACCTACCAGGAAGCCTTGTATGACAGATAATTCACAATTACAATATCCTATACTAATTGAATCAGGATGAAATAGGAGAACAGTAATCAGAAGTGATTTCACATTCTGCTAACTTTCTGGTTTGAAAATAGTATCTTCTCCCAAGGGGGAAATATTGTGGCAGCTTTAAACCAACGAGACCTTTATTACCCAGTGTCTCATGAGAAAGAGAGGGATCTAACAGCATAGGTTTCTATTATTAAGTAAAAATACCTGGGAAGAAAAAAATAATTGGAAATGAAGGAAGCTACAATGGCACGGGTAAACAAGATTTCATGCCCTGTTTTGATTAAAACTTCTGGTTTTCTGTTTTAAACTCATTTGTGTATTTGTTTTCATAGTTGCCACCCTCTCCCTCCTCTTGGTATTATTTTTATTTTTATTTTCTTTGCCTTGGACGACCTTTCCTTATAAATCTTTTGCATAAATAAAAAAATACCCATGGATTTTAGTGGGTAATGGTGTTAACATTAAATTGTATTTCATCTTGGACACCACAATAAAGACCTTACACATTTTAAAAGAAAATAAAAAAAAAAAAAGAGCAACTACACATGATTATGGTGTCTTCACTAAAGACCCTACATATTTTCCAGTTTTAAAGACAATCTCTTCTTGAAAGAGGCAGGAAATAAAGATGATCGGAATTGCTAAGTATATACCCTCATCCTAAATAAAGACTGTTTTCTGAAAAAGATGGCAAGTGACTCTTTTCTTCTTCTCTGTTTTTGAAAAGTATTAAAGAACCATTCTAATTTTCTGAATAATATTATTTAGAGGAGTAAAATTTGGAAATTTCACCTTACTTCAAAAAAGGATAGAAGGAAATTGCATTTTGTAAATGTTCCAGCCTGTACCAGCCTGCTTTTTCACCTTGCCATGCAATACAATTAGCTGTTTTTAACAGGAACCTAGGTTCAATAAAAGTGAAATGCTGTGCCTTCTATTCCTAGCATATTGTTATAACACCAAATACCCCATTTTCTTTTTTTAGAGGTAATCTATGCAAATTAAAAATTTCCAGATGACATGCTAACTTATTTCTGGGCATATCTGTTCATACCTAGATTTATCAACTCTAAAAGGGGACCTTGTGGCTGAAGCTGAATGACAAAGCCAGAGTGTGGTACAAAACGAGTGTGGAAGGATGGGCAACTATCACATCAGAGGCCTGCTAGACTGCTGTGATGGCAGTGTTAAGGTTAGTTTTCATGAGAATTTCCCACTGTCTTCAGAATTAGGCAATTTTGTTATGTTGATATCTTTATTTGTTAAACAGAGCCACCTGAAGATCAATAGGCCTTATTTTGTATTAAAATCGGTTTTTTTTTCTTTTTTTTTTTCAAGGCAGGCACGAAACAAAGTTTATTGAGGAAGGACAAGATAGGCATACAGAGCAAGAGCAAGATACAGGTTTACAGAGTAAGCAAAACACATTTGCCACAGAATGACGAACGGACCCCTCTGTCACAAAAAGGGCCTTGTATTAAAATCTTTGAACTTTAAACAGTTAACATATAGAATTATTGACTTATGTTATTAGTCTGACCTATTGATGAAGAATAAGAGGAAGACACAAACAACATCCATGGTATCTAGATATATTTTTAACTGTAATAAGATGTTTAAGGTTTGTAATGAAAGGACTGGGTAAGGCTTCTACAACTTCGTCAAGTTGGAGATCAAAGGTGTAATGGTAGAGGCAGTTCTCACTGAACAAAATAGCACTCTTAATTGTTAAATCATGAGAGAGAGCTACAAATGCAAATAGACTGTAAAATTTACATGGGAACAAATAGTTTGTTTATTACATGTACATGATTTAAAAAGCTTACTCTCTTAAATTTGGTAAGTTGTATAACTAACCTAGCTCTAATGGTACAGTGAGCTTTATGATTAAATAAAATTTTCTAAGATTTTGTAGTACAGACCTTCTCAGACTTCATTTGATTATCCCTACAGCCCAAAGAAACACCATGTTTCAAAAGATAATGCCAGCAATAGCAATTAAATAGCACTTCGAGAGGGTGCAGTACGTAGGGCATATTTTGGTGAATTCATTCAACTTACAGATTGCTTATAAGGCAGACAAATAGAAGACTAGAATAATTGGAGGATATTCAAAAAGTATGCAGAGATCTTGAATTCTGATCTTATTTCAGTTAATAACAAGTCTTGTAATTTAGGCATGTTATATAACTTTTCTTGATCTTGTTTACAGTGTTAGAAAATTTAATATATTAAATTCAATGACTCTTCTTATACACACTTATGAAATTTGTTCAGATAGTTTCTTAGAAATGCCAGAATCATATTGTAAAAAAAATATATTGGCCAGTTAAATCATGGAGAACACAAAATAATTAATTTTTAAATTCAAATTCATTTAATCAAATGTAACTTCCATCTAATGCACTTGATAGCTGAATTGCTGTTATTCCCAATAAAAGTAAACATCCATGTGGGTTAAAATTCACCCACATGTGATCACAAAATTGAGCATGCTATGAAGGGAATAGAATTTTAAAGAAAAATTTATAACATAGATTATAATGTATATTTTACTCAGTGATGGTTTCCACATTGGGAAATAATGTTGCATTGTAAACATTTTTTACTGTCTTTGTAAGATTTATAGGTGGTATTATATTCTCAAAAATGTGATGTTTTTAATAGATCTGGGCATATTTGGTAATATTATTTTTTAAGCACATTGAACATTTTGCATGCTGGATACAAATTGTCAAAGCCAAAACTCTTCTCTTTGTCAAACTTAATAAAACAAATAAAACTTCTTTAAAAATCCCCTGTACATATAACATCAAAGCATAACTATTTGGGTGAAAATGAGCAATCAGTTTTAATTAAGGATATTGGTCATTCAAATGATCAAATTGTTAACTTTTATTTATTTTTGTGTCCTTATTGGTCAACAAAATGAAGCTTAGTGAGAATCTACACATCTGAGTTGAGTGCGAAATCCAATTAATTCATGTAAAAAAGTTCAACATTGGAGCACCTGGCAGCAACGGAGATCCAGAATTCTAATTTGCCACATAAGATATAAACAATAGAAGTATTGTGTAATATTAAATGAAATCACTTAAGTATTAAAAACTTTGTTTTTTTTACATATGCTGAGAAGACACCATTTGTCCACATAGTTTAATTTTTTAAATTCAACTTTATTGAGACTTTTAAGACATCAAGAACCTAGAAAAAAATGAGTTATGGAGACAGAAGTATATAAAAGTATAAATCAGCATATATTTTTTATACTTCTTTATACCCTATATATACTTTATAATAAAAACAGATATAATTAATGCAATTTGCTAATTTCTACTGTGACCATAATATGCATGGATTTAAAAATATCACAGTAAACATATTTTTAACCCCACATATGAGAAGATTTGTTTTGTTCTCATATCCTCTCTCAGTGTACATACTCTGACACACTGCCAAGATTCGAATGGGTTTATTAATATCAGGATCAAAAACTTCAGGTGATTGCATCTACTAGGCCTGGCCTTAGATTATGTACATTTATGAAAATGTTATTAAAAATTTTTCATGAAAGAACCTTCTTGCTAGAGAAGGGACCTGGCAGAGTCTTCCCTGGGCCAAGGTCAAGGTTAATGTCTTAGGGAGTATAAGAAATTGGCCAGAGATGTGTCCTGAAGATTTTGAAAGAAGGAAAATAAATTTCCCTTTTAACCGTGAAGTAAGAATCTAGTACTGAGCCTTGTCCCTTATGTACTTAGACAGGTAAGAAAGGAGAGTCTACAAAAGAACTAGGAATATCCTGTAATCCAGTTAGGAATTTAAGAATGTGGCATTGCTGAAGTTCGGCATATAAGTGTTTCAATATGTAGACAGGGAGGGTCAAAGTAGTTGAATGTTGCTGTGAAGTCTAGCAAGATAAAGAATGAGAAAGGGGAGTTAAGTTTAACAGTATGAATCATTGATGGTCGCAGAGAAAAGGAAAGCTGCATGGGAAAAGCCAGGGAAAGTGCTAGTTAGAATAAGTTAAAGAGAATATTTAAGGAAAGAAAGTCAATAAACTGACCATAGATTACTCTTTCAAGATGGTTTTTAGTCTATTTGCAAAGAGTTGTAGATAATTTATCTTCATCAGGCTTATTAAGATATTCGAATGTCTTCTATTTCCAAAAGCACTTTACATATCTTTTCTTTTCACTTTTGTGCTTTTGCTTTCATATCCAGAACCATTGCCTAATCCAAGGTCACAAAGATTTATTCCTATGTTTTCTTCTAATGGTGTCATAGTTTTAGTTATTATATTTAGATCTGTGATCCACTTTGAGTTAATTTTCATATATGATGTGAGGTAGGGATCCTATTCTACTTTTTTCCGTGTTGATATCTATTCTCTCCAGAATGATTAGTTGAAAACACTATTTGTTTTTCCCAATTGAATTGCCTTGGTATACTTAAATGTCAAGTGACTATAAACATAATGATTTATTTCTGGATTCAATTCTATTCCATTAATCTCTATGTCTATATGTATTCCAGTGCTACTATATCTTGATTACTATAGCTTCCTAGTAAGTTTCAAAATTGAGATATGACTCCTACAACTTTGCTCTTGTTTATCAAAATATGGTTGGCTACTCAGCATTTCCATATTTATTTAAGATTCAATTTTTAAATCTTTGTAAAAAATTATTTATTAAGGATGGTATTGAATCTGTAGATAAATTTGGGGAGTGTTGCCATATTAACAATATTAACACTTCCAATGCAGGACCATAGTACACTTTGCCACTTATTAGGCGTTTTTAAATTTCTGTCAACTATGTTTTCTTGTTTCTGGGTACAGATCTTGTATTTCTCTGGTGTCTCAGTTAGTCTGGGTTGCTATAACAGAGTACTATAGACTGAGTGTCTTAAACAATGTAAATTTATTTCTTACAGTTCTGGAGGCAGGGAAGTCTGAGATAAAGTTGTTGGCATAGTTGATTTTTTTGAGGTCCCTCTCGTTTGCAGAAGGCCATTTTCTCATTGTATACTCACATGGTGAAGCGCAGAGTAAGACATCTAATGTCTCCTCCTCTTTGTATAAGGGCATTCATCCAATTCATGAGTGCCCCACCCTCATGACCTAATTATCACCCAAAGGCCTTACTTCCTACCTAATACCATCCTATTGCACATTTTGGCTTCAAGATGAATTTGGGGGGATATATACATACAGTCCCATAGCATTTGGTTAAAAATTATTACAAAGTATTTTTTCTTTTTTTATATTTTTATAAATGTCATTGTTTATTGTTTTCTTAATTTCCTACATGTGTCATTCATTGGTGGTGAATAGAAATATAGTTGATTATTGTTTATTCATTTTAAATTATGCAACCCCACTAATTAATTTATTTCTAATAGTTTCTGTATGTATATTCCTTAGGATTTTCTGTATAGAAGATGATATTGTCTGCAAATAGAGATAGATTTTGTGGTTCCTTATCATTCTGGTTACCTTTTCTTTTTCTTGCTTATTTACCCTCTCTAGATCCTATAATAATACACTGCTGAATAGAAGTATTAAAAGCAGAAAATCTTCTGTTTTTCCTGATCTCAGAGAGAAAGCTTTTGGTCTTTCACCATTAAGTATGATGCTAGCTGTTGAATTTTGCAGCAACTCTTTATCAGTTAGAGGAAGTTGACTTTGATTCATCATTGTTTAAGTGGGGTTATTTTTAATCAGGAAAGGATGTTGAATTTTATTAAATACTTTTTCCCTGTCAATTGACATGATAATGTGATTTTGTCGTTTTTTACTTTTTAATATTGTGTATGATGTATCACATTGATTTTTATATGTTAAACAAACTTGCATTCCTGGGATAAATCTTACTTAGTCATGATGTGTAATCTTTTTTATATGTTGCAGAACTTTTACATCTATGTTAAAAATGGATATTGATCTTTAGTTTTCTTATGATATTTTTTTCTGGTTATGGTATCAGAGTAATAATGGCTGGCATTAACCCTTGCAAACCTCATCTATTTTACTTGTGTCTCTGATGCTAAAGTATGTTTCTCTGACTCCTTTGCCATGCATATACTTGGACCATGATTTCTTTTAATTTTATTCTGACAATTGCTGCCTTTTGATTGAAATATTAAAATGTTCAATCAATTTGTGTTTAATATAATTACTGAATAGGTAGAATTAATACCTATCATTTTTCTACCTGTTTTGCAAATATCCTATTTTTTTTCTGTTCCTTTCTTTCTGAGTTAAAGCCCCCTTTGCATTAAATAGATATTCCATAGAGTAACATTGTAATTCTTTTTTCTATTACTATATTTTTTAGTTATTTTGTCACTGGCTGCCTGGGCGATTACAATTAACATTTTAACATAATGCACCCTGACTACTTAATTTCAGTTATATACAAAAAAATGTGTCCAATGTAGCTCTGTTTCTAACTCCCCTCCTTTGTGCTATTATTGCTATGCAGGATTTTGAAGCTGTCCTTTGTTCTCTTGTTTCTGGGATTCCCCCTTTAATTTTTAGCTGATCACACAACCCTGAGCTCTGTCAAGTTACTCCTCAAACAAATAAGAATAAGCCTTTCTTCTTGAACTCTATCTGAAATGCCACTACAAGAACTGGAGCATGTTTTAAGGGGAATTTGTGTACGTGTGGATCTGTGTTACTGAGTTTTTGTTGCTCCCTTCTCTCAACAGTCAAATATCCTCTGGTTTCTTTTATCACTCTTATTTGTCTTGCCCTCTCAAGAGTTTATAATTTTTGGGCAAGAGAGCTATTTCTGTTATCACAGTAAAAATAAAAGCCAAACCCCTATAGATAGGCTTTTAAGTCTATCCACTTGTTAAACTGACTCAATGTTTTTCAAACAACAATGAAAATACCATTGCAATGAACATTTTAACTTAAAATACTCTACCTAATTTTCAATAATATGCAAAAAATATCCTCCATTATATCTCTGTTCCCAACACCCCTCTTTTGTGCTACTGACATTACAAAGGATTTTGGAGGTCTGCTTTTTGAAAGGAGACATTTAGATAACACAGAGCAAATGTATGTTAATCAGGCTTGAAGATAACTAGTGTTAGCCTGCTAAGTTTGTCTACTATCAAAAGTAAGAAGTGACACTGTAGTTTTATGTACAATTCTCTGGTAAATTTTCTTAGCCTGGTTCAACATTTTCTAGTATGACCAACAGAGAAACACTAGCAGAAGTCTGAAAATTTGTTCACCATTATTTAGACTTGGATGAATTCTCTGAAATAATATACCTGATAGTAATTTCTGAGCAACTATGGTGATCTCCTCTGGTGATATTCTGTGATTGACATATACTCTGTGTTTAATTTAAAATTCCTACAAGACAATCTTCTGTACCTTCATACAAACTCTCAAGCTTGTGTTTGTTATTAAGAATTTAGTCCTGGCATACTTAAGCCTCTTCTAGATCAAAATCACCAGGCAATGGCTGGGAGCCATAGAAATGATTCATTTTACCACTTTTCTTTCTTTTTTTTTAAACCAGAGACCCTTCTGTTGTTGTGGGAGATAATCTTCCTGCTCTTATAATTAGTTTTCTAGCGTTACTTTTCATTCCATTTAGAAAGCTGTGGCATTAGGATCGGTGGAAATAAGGTGCCTCTGAAGTCTACACTTCTAAACTTAGCTGGATGAAGTACATACTGGGTGGAAATCAGGGAACATAGAGTTCAAGTCTTGGTCCTGTTTCTTCTGTAAAAAATAAGACAATATTGCATTTATCATCAATTTGAATGTTGAATATTTTACTCAGTACTCATGACCAATCTATTCAAATAATTTGTAGGATTTCCTGAGTTTGATGTTTTCTGGAATGGAATACACAACTTCCTTCAGTCCTATAAGAACAGATATATACCCTTAGCAAATATTTAAGGCTTTGATTTTTTCTATAAATTTCAAGGTAAAAATAAATTTGGGGAATAGCATTATGAGATGCTGGGACACATTTTTACTTTTTCATTCTTGGAGGTGGTCAACATCTTGCAGAATTATCACATTTAATTTTATTTGTAATATTTGGAGACCAGATGTGTTATAATCCTTTAGTTGTTTACATCAAATTACATCTCCTCTAAGCTTCACTCACTTCTCCACAATCACATCAGAGATCTCAGATTTCTGCGCTCTAGTAATCTAGAGGAAGAGCCAGACCCCAGTCTAAGAATTCAATGTTTATCATGTCATTGATGACTATCTTCTGTTCTCAGGCCCCCAGTTTCCATGTGATGCTGATTTAGCATTCCACAAAAATTTCCCTACCCAAGGATCTCATCAAAAAATACTCCGGACCAACACCTCTTCCATGACATCCTCTCTAGTATCAGGAGAAGCTAACCTCGCCCTCCGTTCCAGCCACTTTACTTCACCTATTCAAAATACCTCCTCTATTTCTTCCTCATCCTACATACTCCATGTGAAAATGTAAAATAATTGTTTTCAATGGACCTTTGAGAAAAGTAATACTGATCTCTAATTCTTATAGTAGAATACTTTTCCTTAAATAATTCATCATTATTTTATACATGAAAAGAATTATATGCTTGTTTTTAATATTTGGGCAGGACAGGAATGAAAGTTTAATTTTATGCCCTTGCATCCATCTGCATTTGAATGGTACATACTGCATAATCTAAATCAACTCTTTTGAAAAAATCGCTACTACTCCAGCAGTCTGCCTTTGTGCCTTATATTGTGCCTCTGTGCAACAGGCAGAACCTCTCTTTGCCTGGGGAGTAATTGATTATTTATTATATTCTAGAATGTAGCCTACCTCCTGGCCCATTGATGTCATTCATTAATATTTGTCAAACAACTTTTTCAGAACCAAATCAATCAATCAATTACTTAACTAATAGATGAGGATTACAGTGTTAGGAGAGCAATACAAGAATACTCTGCCTCTGTTTCTAGTGAATCTCAGGCCCTCATTTTCATCTCTTACTCTTCAGACCAGTATCTCAGAATTTCTTTCTCCAAACGGCAAGATGAAGGCAGGAAAAAAAGAGTGACTTCTCATTTCCTCAGTAGTAGGAGAAGAGAGGTTAGGGGTATTAAAAACTATTCACCATAAAGATGATGAGTTTAGTCTGTATCTGGGTGATCCTGGCTTCATAGAATGAGTTAGGAAGAATCTCTCCTCTTTGATATTTTGGAACAGTTTCATCAGGATCGGTATCAGTTCTTCTTTGTAAGTTTGCTAGAATTGGCTATGAATCCATCTCATACTAGGCTTTTTTCTCTTGTGAAATTTTTTGATACTGATTCAATCTCACTACTTTTTATTGGTGTGTTCAGGATTTCTATACCTTCTTGGCTAACTATTGGGAGGTTTTGTGTTCCCAGGAATTTGTTCATTTGCTCTAGGCTTTCTAGTTTGTGAGCTTATAGTTGTTCTTAATAGTTTCTAATGATCTTTTGTATTTCTGTGATATCAATTGTAATTTCTCATAAAAATGATTTCTGATTTCATTTATTTTGATCCTCTCTCTTGTTTTCTTGTGTTGTCTTGTTGGTGCTCTATCAATTTCACTTATCTTTTTAAAGAACCAACTTTTTATTTTATTAATCCTTTGTATTGTCTATTTGGTCTCTATTTTTATTTTTTTGTTTTTGTTGTTCTACTCTGATCTTTGTTATTACTTTTCTCCTGCTGTCTTTGGATTTGATTTGTTCTTGTTTTTCTAGTTCCTTGAGGTGCAACATTAGGTTGTTAATTTGTGAACTTTCTATTTTTTTGATATATGTATCTAATGCTATAAACTTCTCTCTTAGCAATGCTTCATCTGTATCCCAGAGGTTTTGAAGTATTACATTTCAATTTTCATTTGTTTCAAAAAATTTTTTTAAATGTCTTCATTTAATGTATGATTGTTCAGGAACATTTTGTTTAATTTCCATGTGTTTGTATAGTTTCCAAAGTTCTTCTTGGTATTGATTTCTAGTTTTATTCCACTGTAGTCTGAGAAGATACTTGAATTTTTTCTAAAATCTGATTTATTGAGACTTGTTTTGTGGCCTAACGTATGATCTATCTTGGAGAATGTTCCATGTGTTGAAAAAAATAATGTATATTCTGTAGTTGTTGCATAGAATGTTCTATAAATGTCTGTTAGGTCCATTTGGCCTGAAGTCCCATTAAAGTCCAATGCTTGTTTGTTGATTTCTACCTTAGTGATCTGTCTAGTTCAGTGTGAGTGGGGTGTTGAAGTCTCACACTATTATTGTATTGTTGTCTATCTCTTTCTTTAGATCTAGTAATATTTGTTTTCTGAATCTGGGTGATACATAAGATCCATATGTATTTTTTGCTTGTTCTAGCCTCTTACTGAATTGATCTTGTTAACAGAATCAATATATAATGACCTTTTTTGTCTTTTGTTACTGTTTTTTATTTAAAGTCTCTTTTATCTGATACAAGTATGATTACTCCTGCTTTCTTTTGGTTTCTGTTTGCCTGGAATATCTTTTTCTACCCCTTTACTTTCTGTCCATTTTTCTTTATTGGTATGGCTAGCTTCTTATAAGCAGAGGATATAGTTGGGTCATGTTTTTATCCATTATGTCTATCTATATCTTTTAAGTGAAGCATTTAATCCATTTATATACAAGGTTAATATTTATTTGTGAGGTTTTTTTCCTATTATATTGTTAATTGTTATGTAGTTGTTTTATAAATTCTTTGTTTGTTTCTTTTTTTTTTTTTTTTGTTCTCCATCTTTGTCTTTGGTGGAGTTTTGTCATGTTGCCATTTAATTATTTTCTCTTCCTCCTTTGTATAATTGTTTTATAAGAAATGTGAGTCATTTGGAGTAATTAGACTTTTAAAGAATTGAATTATTCCTCTGTTCATCAGTTTATCAGATTCTGGGTCTGATAATCACTGGTAACACAAACAATTACATGATCATTTAACAAATTGTTTTCCCTAGTATCTAAAATTAGATTTTCAGGCTATTTTCCCTTTTTTGCTTCTACACTTTTGAATAATCATCTACGTATGAGACCCAATGTATTAATATGTGTGTGTGTGTGTGTGTGTTTGTTGTTTCCATGTGTGCTCACACAAATGTGTGCATCAAGGCACAAGGTGGAAGTGTTTTATTCAATTGAACTCCTTCCTTGGAATGATCCTGGAAAGGGTCTCTTAAAAATGTGGGAAAATTCACTACAGGAAAACCTTTAATTTATGAATCATGCACACTGATCAGTAATGTATTCTTTGCTTTCTTTTTAAGGACTGGGGTATTTCCTTTCCATTGCATAATGCTGTGTGGATGAGCTCAAAACCTGTTTGTTGAATTGAAGGTAAATACTTTGGAAACAGAACATCACAGTTTTTAGAAACATCTAAGTACATTTAATTTTGTTTCCTTTTTTTCAACAAATGTTTTGATAGGTTAAATACCTACTTGCTAATTTTGAAAACTAGCAGCTTTAAAATGTGAAATCTGATTGTTGATTTGGGCTGATAACTAACAGAGATTTTCTGGAAACTACTCTCAGGCAGTTTCTGACAACTTTTCTTCAAAGTCTTCATCAATGCCTTGGTGGAAGGCAGCTTGCCTTTGAAAATGCACTATCTGAAGTATTCTGAAAACTCACATTCACCTGTAGGTGCAGACGATCTTTCTTTGATGTGAATTGTAGGGGACAGACATTCTAGCATTTTATAGTGCTGAGATTTACAAAAAAGCAAGGACCTTTTGGACACAAGGTTAGTACCCCTTTCAAGTCCCATATTTTAGGGACCATGCCACTGACATAAAAGTATTTAACAGGGAAAAGTGCCTCTGAAAAGACGAAAATATTTTGATAGCCTAACTGCTTTAGATTTTGCACTGTTTATGTTTTAATGTGATAGGTTCTCACTGAAAAAAGTTACTATATTACTTAAAATTGCTGCATTTTACTCAGAGTTCAAATATCTGTGGTTTTTGATCTAATATAACTCAGAACTAGATGCTTGGGGAAATGTCTTCAGCAGATCCATAGAATAAGAAAAACGGGATCTTGACAGATTTACTGACAGAATATAAAAAGGACCCTGAAGGAGGCAATGATTCTGATAGGTTTTGATGGGGAGTAGAGGAAGTCAGGATTTTGAAAGATTTGTGAAAAGTCAAATTCTTACCTCCTCATCTTTAGCATAGCCTCTGATCTAGTGTTAAATAACATTGCTGGGTATAATCCAGGAGACTGATGTATTTCAGGCCAATAGTAGACTCTATGTAAAGTATGATATAAGGTTCCCATTCTGAGAGCATACAAAAAACATGGACAAAGAAAGTTTTAGCCACATATCATGATGTAAAACATTTTTCATGAATATTTGGGTTTTTTTGGGAAAATAATGTTTCTTGATTGTTGAAAACACATTAAAGCAACAGAATTGAACCATGTACTTTTCACCTCCTCATCATCTAAAGGAATAAAGGTCCTTTGACATGTAATATTCCACAGTTTATTTTTAACCATATCAACACATTTCAGACAATATGATAGATCAGATTTTGCACTGGAAAAAATACTATTTGCTACATTGTTGTCACTTTTTATTTTTTCTGTGTTTCATCTCTCCCTCCCAGAACCCTGACCTTTAAGTTAATGGGTATTAAAAACTTAGGAGAGGGCTGGGAAAATGGCCGATTAGGGGTGACCTCCTGGCTCTCTGCTCCCAGAGTGGGAGGTGCAGAACACGGACACCCACACGTGAGTGAGGCACTCTCCCACAGGATGAGATTCATGAATCTACAGAGAAGCAGCGAGGGACAAGCAGTGTTGCAGAAAAAAAAAAACGTGAACTGGAAAAGTGGCCGCAAATACCAGAGAGAGTGGGACAAACAGTGGGGAGTGCAGCGTGGGACGGCTGCGCCCCTCAGCGGGCTGGCCCGGGCAGTGAGATCTGACTCACAGGAAGGCGACTCTTCCTTTACCAAACCCCACTCCCACGCAGGCAGGGAAGTGCCAGAAGTCAGTGCGAAGCGGTAGCACTGACTGACAAGTGGTAGGGAGTGGAGACAGGAGTGGGGTCCATTCTGAATTCGCCGGCCCGCGGCGCTGGGTCAGCATCGGAGGGGAGGGACTGACCTGAGCAGGAGCTTCCCAGATCGGAGGCTGCCAGAGCCCACAGGGGACAGTTTGGAGACAGGCTTCTTGCCACAGGAGACCTCCAGGACCAGATCGGGGGAGGAGAACTCCATAAAAGAGGCTCTGCCCATGGAAATCACTGAAAGTTCGACTGGCGCTGAGAGAGACACAGCACAGAGTCCTCCCGCTGATCTGTCCAGAGCCGCTATGTGTTGAGGGGGCAGTGGGCTCAGCGGGCGGCTCTAGGAGGCAGCTCCGGGAGATGGCAACAGTGGACCCCGGCTCCAGAAGTCCTCCTGGTGCAGTCGGCTCCAGCGCTGACTCGCAGTGGGTGGGCAGCTGCCATTTGGGGAGCCCAAAGCCTGGAGCCACCCTGGGCAATGGCCTGAATTATCGCCGCTGCCTCTGCGGCTGAGCTGGTCGCACCCTACGAGGAGGAGAGGAACACGAGAAGCCACTTCTTCTCCTGAATATGCGGATAGTCTGTCCCAGCTGCTGACTCAAGCCCTGCCTCTGAAAGGTCAGAAAACGGAGAAAGATTGGTATTTCTGCCGAGTTTCCAGGTGGTCTCCGGCAGCCCTGTTCCATTCAGTCGCTGGCGCTGTGCGCCAAGGAGATGGTGAACTGAGGGATACCGCTAGTAGAACTGTGATCCGGGACGACATAAACACCCCCTCTGCCAGGTGACTCGACCCCACACACACACTGCGCTAAAGGGCCTGCCTCCGCCTCTAGGTGGAGTAAAGCGGTCGCTTTTTATTTATTTCTTTTTTTTTTCTATATACATATTTCTCTTAATTTTTAATTTTTATTTTTTTGTATATATATATATATACACACACATTTTTTTTTCTTTCCTTCTCTTTCTTTTCTTCTTCCTTTTTACTCTCTTTCTGTGACTATGTATGTGTGTGGGTGCATATCTGAAACCCACGACCACAGCAGCCCAATTGTTGAATCTCCACAGCTGGGCTATTTTGCACCAAAGAGACAGCACGCACCCCTAAGAGTGTTTAGTGACCAAGGAGGCCGCTCTTCAAGCTGAGACACATGGTCGCCTCTTTGCTGCGACTTGGTAGGCGGAGCTGCCGGCCAAATGGAGAGACTCCACAATGGGAAGGGCCAAGTAGAGAGTGAAGGAGCCTGTTTTCCCAGTGGGGTCCTGTAACTTCATTTTTGCTGTGACTTGGTAAACAGCACCTCCTCCCAAAGAATTAGTTCCCAACCCTTGGTAGTGCGGAGGAACAAGGGAAGCTGTTCTCTGGACTGTGACCCTGTAGGGGTGGTGGATGATCCTTGACTGTGATCAGACCACTAATATTGCATACCAAAGGGACTGACCCCACATCTGCTGGGGAGGAATACAGGACAGACTGCTTTCTGGTGTGGGTCCCTCAGGGGCCTTAGTCAGGGATTCTCTAGCAGCCCTGAAGTGTGTACTTCTTTACCGATGAGACAACGCTGCCCTTGAAGGGGTGAAATAACAAGGGTTGCCACTTCCTGAACTTAGACGCCAGGTAGCCCCAGGAAGTGCACTTCCCCCAGTCTAGGGTGTTATCTCCCCCTCTGGCAGGTCAAAACCTGCCCTCAGAGGAGGAAAGAAATGAGAGAAGATGTTTTCCAGGCCGGGCCTTGTGACAGTCTCAGCCAACGCCCTTCCCACAGCCCTCCAGGACAGAGCCCACCCCTGAAGGCAGGGAGAAAGGAGAAAAAATACTTTCCCCATAGGACAAGCTTGAATCTGTATGACCCTGGATCTAAGGAAAAGGGGACAGTTTGTTGATGTGATACAGCTGATTGATTCTGAACACCTGACAAGACCATAACACAACAGCTTGTGCTTCGTGCCCAGGCTGTTGTCATCTTAGGGGCTAGTGGTCTGGGAAGGAAAATCTCAACCAGAGTCCTTAGCAATTACACCAATTGACACACCCATTAGGAATTCCTCAGCAAGAGTGCCCAATGAGCCCTGAATAACATATTAGCAGCTCTCTCCTAGCTACAGATCAAGCAATTTCTGAAGTATACTGTCTCAGGCATGCCAATTCCTGCTGCTCTTCTCACCACATCTAAAGTGGTAACAAGGCTCAAGTAGCCCTTGGGAGTGGCAAAACATTTAAAAAAGACTCAGGCTCCTGTATGTCCCATTTGGGGTTTTAGAGCTCAATTCAAAGGTTTTGGAATACCTTGACAACAGACTCCTCCACACAAAATTCAAGCAACAAAAGAGAGAGCAACCTCATAGTTAAATCCAGCGCATTTCACCTTAACCAAGTAGTCAATAGCAGAGTCACACACACAAAAGTGACCCAACTCCTGGAAAGCTAAGCAAGAAAAAGAAACTCACTAATCCCTGTGAGCAGAAGGAGCAGACAACAGGCCAGAGATAACCCAACAGGCCAAAACCCCACCAAGGCAGCACAAGACCAAGGCACATCTCTTCAGCTCTGCCAAGGAACATCCCTTTGGAGACCCAAAATTAAGTTCATAAACCAGTCACAGCACATCCAGTCCTTGACAAAGTAGCCTGATGAGAAAGAATCAGTGAAAGAACACAGGAAACATGAAAGATCAGAGAGAAAAGTCACCTCCAAAAGAAAATATTCAATCTCCATCAACTGATACCAATGTACATGATACGATTAAACTGACAGAGGAAGAATTTCAATTATGGAATGTAAGGAAACTGAACAGAATTGAAGAGAAAAGAGAATCCCAACACAGAGAAACCACAAGAACAATCCAGGAAATGAATGAAAAATTTTCCAAAGAAATTGAAATACTAAGGAAAAACCAAACAGAAATCTTGTCAATGAAGGAGGAATTCAAGGAACTTCAAAACACTGTGGAAAGCCTCAAGAACAGAATGGATCATGCAGAGGAAAGAATCTCAGAGCTTGAAGATAATGTCTACATGCTGAAAAAATCAGATGAAGAAAAAGAACTCAGAAGCAAGAGAAGACAAAAACTTTCAAGAAATGTGGGATTATGTAAAGAAACAGAACCTTAGGATCATCAGTCTTCCAGAGAGAGAAGAAGAAGATACTCAATGGCTGGAAAAGTTATTTCATGGAATATGGGAGGAAAATATGCCAGGCCTGGCCAGAAATCTAGATATCCAGATACAAGAAGCACACAGAACTCCTGGGAGACTCAACGTGAAAAGGCAATCACCATGTCACGTAGTTATTCGACTGACCAGCAATTCTTTGAACAGCGAGATGAAAGCAACAAATAAGCTATAAAGGAAAGCCAATCAGACTAACTGCTGATTTCTCATCTGAAACCCTACAAGCCAGAAGGGACTGGGTCCCTATCCTTAATCTACTAAAACAGAATAATGCCCAACCCAGAATTCTTTATCTGGCAAAATTAAGCTTCATCTACAAGGGAGTAATGAAATACTTCCCAGACAAACAATCACTGATGGATTTTGCAAAACCAGACCAGGCCTACAGGAAGTACTCAGTCTTGCATTACACATTGAATAGCATAATAAACACTCTTCAAAGTAAAATCATTCAAGAGTTAAAGCCTAGAACGTGGACTTCATGATGGCTCAAGGAGCAAAACAAAACAACACGATTTCACGCAACAGTATGAATGGAAATCTACCACAAATCTCAATCCTCTCAATAAATGTGAATGGCCTGAACTGTCCTCTGAAGAGATACAGGCTGGCAGAGTGGATAAAAATCCACAAGCCTAGTATCTGCTGTCTACAGGAAATGCATCTAATCCACAAAGATGCCTTCAGACTAAAGGTCAAGTGATGAAAAACTATCATCCAGCTGAATGGAAGTCAAAAGAAAGCAGGGGTAGCTATACTAGTTTCAGATAACATAAGCTTTAAAATAGCAAAAGTAAAAAAGGACAAAGATGGCCACTATATTGGTGAAAGGGAAGATTCAACAAGAAGAGTTTACAATCCTTAATATCTATGCACCCAATACACGAGCACCCAGTTACATAAAGCAAACCTTGTCTGATCTAAACAACATGATAAACAATAACGCCATAGTAACAGAGGATTTCAACACTCCACTGAATGAACTGGACAGATCATCCAAACAGAAAATAAGCAAAGAAATAATGGAATTAAACAGAGCTCTTGAACAAAAGGGTGTGACAGATCTCTACGAACATTCCATCCAAATAAAGCCAAATTTACATTCTTCTCATCAGCCCACGAAACTTTTTCCAAAATTGATCACATACCAGGCCACAAATCAGATCTCAACAAATTCAGAAAAATAGAAATTATACCATGTACTTTCTTGAACCATAGTGGTATAAAATTAGAGTTCAATTCCATCAGAAATACGTGCCACCTCACAAAGTCATGGAAATTAAACAGTCTATTGTTGACTAACTACTGGGTCAAGGTAGAAAGACAGAGGGAAATCAAGAACTTCTTTGAACTAAATGATAATGGAGAAACAAGCTATCAAAACCTGTGGGATACAACAAAAGCATTCCTGAGAGGAAAACTAATAGCAATAAATGCTCATATCCAAAAAACAGAAAGTTTAGAAATCGACAACCTAATAAATAGAATCAAGGACTTGGAAAAGGAAGGGCAAACCAATCCCAATCCAAACGGAAGAAAAGAAATAACTAAGATAAAAGCAGAACTAAATGAAATTGAGAACAAGAGAACTATACAGAAGATCAACAAAACCAAAAGCTGGTTTTTTGAAAAGATAAACAAAATTGACACCCCTCTTGCTAGATTGAGTAGAACCCAAAGGGAAAGGTCTCTAATAAACTCAATAAAAAATGAAAAAGGAGACGTCACAACAGACACCACGGAAATACAAAACATTATTTTTGATAACTAAAAAAACCTACATGCCCAAAAACTATATAATGAGTAGGAAATGGACAAATTCCTGGAAACATACAACCTCCCTATGTTCACCCAAGAGGTAACAGATTATCTGAATAGACCAATCTCAAGCTAAGAAATTGGAGCAGCAATCAAAAACCTCCCAAAACATAAAACTCCCAGACCAGATGGCCACACCTCAGAGGTTTACCAAACATTCAAAGAAGAACTCACACCTATACTACAGAAATTATTCCACAATATTGAGAAAGATGGCATCTTTCCTAACTCATTCTACAAAGCCAATATCACCTTGATACCAAAGCCAGGAAAGGACTCAACAAAAAAAGAAAACTACAAACCAATATCCCTCATCAATATAGATGCAAAAATCCTCAACAAAATTTTAGCAAATAGAATTCAGCAGCACATTAGAAAAATAATTCATCATGACCACGTGGGCTGTATTCCAGGGATGCAAGGCTGGTTTAACATATGCAAATCTATAAATGCAATTCACCACATAAATTAAAGCAAGAACCATGACCATATGATTCTTTCAATAGATGCAGAAAAAGCATTCGACAAAGTCCACCACATCTTTATGATAAAAACTCTCATCAAAATAGGCATAGATGGCTCATTCCTTAAAATTATCAAGTCCATTTATGACAAACCCACTGCCAATATCATATTGAATGGGGAAAAATTGAAACCATTCCCACTTAGAACCGGAACTAGACAAGGCTGCCCTCTATCTCCACTTCTATTCAACATAGAAATCCTCGCCACAGCAATTAGGCAAGGGAGGCGTATCAAGGGTGTCTAAATGGGGA
Source organism: Indri indri (assembly GCA_004363605.1). NCBI lineage: Eukaryota > Metazoa > Chordata > Mammalia > Primates > Indriidae > Indri > Indri indri. The sequence continues at coordinate 23,173 of RJWJ010005467.1, forward strand.
CAGATGAGATCAAACTCTTGCTCTTTGCCTATGATATGATATTATATTTAGAAAACCCCAAGGATTCATCTAAGAGACTCCTAGAACTGATAAATGAATTCAGCAAAGTCTCAGGATACAAAATCAATACACACGAATATGTGGCATTCATATATGCGAAGAACAGTCAAGCCGAAGTTCAAATCAAAAACGCAATTCCTTTTACAATAGCCTCAAAGAAAATTAAATATCTAGGAATATATTTAATGAAAGATGTAAGAGACTTATACAGGGAGAACTACAAAACACTAAAAAAAGAAATTGCAGAAGATGTAAACAGATGGAAAAACTTACCTCGCTCATGGATTGATAGAATCGATATCGTAAAAATGTCCATACTGCTTAAAGTGATCTACAGAATTAATGCGATCCCTATCAAAATCCCATCATCATTCTTTACAGATCTGGAAAAAATAATTCTATGCTTTGTATGGAACCAGAAAAGACCTCGTATAGCCAAAGCAATCTTAAGTAAAAAGAACAAACTGGGATGTATCAGTCTACCAGACTTTAAGCTGTCCTACCAGGCTATAGAAACCAAAACAGCTTGGTACTGGCACAGGAACAGAGACATTGACCTCTGGAACAGGACTGAGAATCCAGAGATGAAACCATCTGTACATGGTAGTCTAATGTTTGACAAAGCTGACAAAAACATACACTGGGGAAAAGAATCTCTTTTCAATAAACAGTGCTGGGAAAACTGGATAGCTACATGAAAAAGATTGAAACTGGACCCCCACCTCTCACCTCTCACAAAAATCAATTCAAGATGGATAACAGACTTAAACCTAAGGCATGAAACCTTAAGAATTCTAAATGAAGATGTTGGGAAGACCCTTTCAGACATCAGCCTAGGCAAGGAATTCTTGAAGAAGAACCTCAAAGCAATTGCCGCAGCAGCAAAAATAAATAAGTGGGATCTAATCAAATTAAAAAGCTTCTGCACTGCCAAGGAAACTATCACTAGAGTGAATAGACAGCCCACAGAATGGGAAAAAATATTTGCTCTCTACACATCTGATAAAGGGCTGATAACCAGAATCTATCTAGAACTCAAAAATATCAACAAGACAAAATTAAACAACCCCATCAACAAATGGGCAAAGGAAATGAACAGAAACTTTTCAAAGGAAGACAGAATAATGGCCAGCAAACATATAAAAAAATGCTCCACATCTTTAATCATGAGAGAAATGCAAATCAAAACCACAATGAGATATCACCTAACCCCAGTGAGATTGGCCTCTATCAAAAGATCCCAAAACAACAAATGCTGGCAAGGATGTGGAGAGACAGGGACACTCTTACACTGCTGTGGGACTGCAAATAAGTGCAACCTCTGTGGAAAAGAATTTGGAGATACCTCAGAGAGCTAAAAATAGAAATACCGTTTGATCCAACAATAGCAGTATTAGGCATCTACCCAAAAGAGCACAAAACATTCTACAATAAAGACATCTACACCCGAATGTTTATGGCAGCACGATTCACTATTGCAAGGATGTGGAAACAACCCAAGTGCCCATCAATCCATGAGCGGATTATTAAAATTTGTTATGTTTACAATGAATTAAATTTATTATGTTTACAATGAAATATTACTCAGTCATAAGATACGACAGTAATCTAGCACTTCTTACACTTTCCTGGATTAAACTTAAGCCCATTATCCAAAGTGAGGCACCACAAGAACAGAAGAACAGGCTCCACTTGTACTCGCCATCAAATTGGTACTAACTGATCAACACCAGGGTGATCACATGGCAGAAATACTCTCTAGGGATTAGAGGGATGGGAGGGTAAATCCACAACTAAGGACACGGGGAGCACTGTAGGGGGGAAGGGCATGCCTTTAACCCGCACTTGGGTGAGGCAAAGACATAAAATGTAACCATAATGTTTGTACCCTCACAATACCCTCGAATTAAAAAAAAAAAAAAAAAGAGCTTAGTATAATGTCACTGTCCACAACATTTTTTATTAGCATACAATTCTTATTATGCATATATGCAAATATATTTATATTGATTCATTTATAAAAAGGATATTCTACTATATATGTTTCCTAGGAAGTCCCTTTTCACATTTAACAATAAGCTATGAATGTCCTAGCATTGCAAAAGAGCAAGGGAAATTCTTTTATTAGATGTGTATTTTTAATAGTATACGTGTAATAAAATTTATTGAGATGGTTATTAAAATCAATCATTATTATTTTTAGTTGCCACTGCAAACCCAATACATATTGCCTTACATAATAGTGCTTTTAATTCTGTAGGATAGATTCCTGGAAGTTAGAATTGTTGTGATATAATTCAATGATAACAGCATTGCCACATTGTATCCTCCAAACTGTATGCAGTCATATAATTCTTCCAGAAGAATATAACAATGCTAATTTACATTCTTGCCAGACCTTGGTGTGATCATATATAAATTTCACTCTCAAATGTGAAAATGTATCTTTCTTTTCATTCTTATTCAGTGTCAAAAATATGTTCAATTAAGAAAAAGCATACTGGTTATTATAAGTAATATTCTTGGAATTTGATATAGGTTACTTAAAATTATATTAAATTTGATTTAAAAATTAATTCGCATTTTGTAGAAAACCTTACAGTATCTTTAGAAAAAGAAATACACAAAGGTAAAATGAGAACGGACAAATAGTTTGACTAAAAATGAAACTACTACTGAGAATTATTTGAACTACAGAGAAAGATTTGTCACAAAAAGTCATTTTACTCTTATCGTATTTCTTTCTTGAAAATTGCTGTAAAAATTGTTAGTCCCAGAAATATTTCCAAGTGAGTACTTGTGTCAATTTGATCATTCCAAGTTTTCCATAAATCCTCAGGTAAATGTCTTGACACCACTTTAATTATTCTTAAAGTTACTTATAAATGCTTTTACTGAATTATCCTTTATAGCAAGAGAATTCTAAATGGGGCAATTAGGCTCTTTATTTGGAAGATTACACTAAAAAGAAAGTTTCTCTTGTATTTGGACTAGATTTTCCATTCCTCACTTTGCTAGTCTCATTAGAAATGCACATAATTTATCACCTTTATTACTAGTAACCTTTAAACTTTTAACATGTTTTAGCAGAGACAATGCTTGGTGTTCATGACACATCTTCTTGGGCATAGAGAATACATTCCCAATCCTCTGCTGCAATTAGATTTGGACCATGTTATATAATCTTGTATCGACTGTCAGAATGTGGACAGAAGCCACAAAAGTAAGGTGAGCCACTTGTAGGCCTGGCACTTTAAACACCTGCAACTGTCTAGTTTTATTTCTCTTCTCCTGAAGCCCTGTGTTCCACATGTCATATGTACAAAAAGGAAGAGAACTCTCTCATCTTCAGGGCATTAAGATGTGTGTGAGATATAAACCTTTATTGTGTTAATATACTAAGATTTGGGAGTTAACATGTTATCTTAGCACTGCCTATGTATTCTGACTAATGCATATGATTTGGGATATCTTCCATGGTCTGACGTATTTTCCTTTCGGAATTATATCTTTAACTTTCTTCACCCCGCATCCCCAGACCTTGATGGACAGCAAATCTTTAGTCAGTGCCTACTATGAAGTAACCACTACCTTGCACTTTGCCTCCCATGATGATTTGCTGTCAAGTATTACCATTTACAGTGTTTTAAATGTCCATTTTTGTCTCATTTTTTACACTGTTTTTTGCCTAGAACACTCATGCTCTCTTTCATTTGTTCCACACCTTCTATTCTTTTGCCTCTATCACTTCTCTTCATTTTATAGCGGGGGATGGGAATTGGGGGACAAAATAAATCCAAGCTTAATCACACAGAATAAAATAAAATGTAATGAAACTCTTTTCCTGAGAGTTTTTTTGTAACACTATGGACTATGTTAGGACTTGTTTGGGAGGGCATCATAAAAACCCTGTAGTAATATTCGTTACATTTTGTTTAATTATCTGGAATCCTATGAGGGCAGTGATCATGCCAATCTTGTGTATTTCTGTAGTAAATAAATGGCAAAAAGATAGGCTCTCAATATAAATGAATTGATTAATGAATTAATTTTTATTTACAAAGTCATTGAACACCAGCAAGCGGTTGTTTGTGAGTAGTTTCCTTCTATAAAATGCTTCTGTTTATAGATCACTTCACAAACCACAATGGTAAGAAATAAACTGATGGGTTGGCAATTATTGCTTCCCTTGACAAACTGGAAGAGTTATGCTTCTATATTTCCATTTAATATCCTGAAATTTTGTTTACAGTGATTCATTAATATGTTTACTTACCACACTGACTTTTCAAGAAATATTTTGTTAAAAATATAAAAATTCACTTCATAGTCAATTCTGTCCCATAATTTAAAATAACTAATTGAAGAGTTTTGAGTGAATCATTAAGTTGTCTTTTCAATACAGTGTTGAAAAGTTCTGATTTTCTTTGTAATACCTATTTTATCTTAATCATATGTATATTAAAATTTGGTGAAATAAAAATGTTTTGAAAAAAATCATTTGTCAAAGATATCAATAAAACTGGGCTGGGTGCCATGGCTCACACCTGTAATCCTAGTCCTCTGGGAAGCCAAGATGGGAGGATCACTTGAGCTCAGGAGTTTGAGACCAGCCTGAGCAAGAGCGAGACCCCAAATCTACCCAAAATAGAAAAATTAGCTGGCTGTCATCATGTGCAGCTGTAGTCCCAGCTACTTGGGAGGCTGAGGCAGGAGGATTGCTTGAGCCCAGGAGTTTGAGGTTGCTGTGAGCTAGGCTGAAGCCATGGAAACCTCTAGACTGGGCAATGGAGTGAGACTCTGTCTCAAAAAAAAAAGAGAAAAGTATCAATAAAATGAGTGATTAAAATGAAATGTTCTAAATTCTTGTAAGTAAGACCTCTGCAGAAAAAAGGGAAACATAATACACACAACACACACAGATACTCCCACTAAACCCTTAATGGTTTAGAATAAATACCCTTCAGCAGTACTCCAGAGGCTAGAGGACTACTTTGGAATAATTAGGACATTAAAGTCCTTATCTAGGTTTTTCAGACCACTGAGAGTATACCTCCTTCTCAGGTAATTTTGTCTATGACAAACTAGTCAGAGACTAGGAAAGGGTTTTAGATCTAAAAAAAGCTAACCAGGTTCAGTAGGGGTAAATAAGAAAGCAAAAGAATACTTTTCAAAGTGGTCACAGGAAATCTTTGCTGAGATGACTTCTGAATGTTAAGAACACATATATTCCCTTTCACCCTAACACTTTGCCCTACCCCTACCTGACAATTTGTTGGACTACTAGTCTCATAAAGATGTTGTAAAACTCTTGCCTTGTTATTTGAATTTATTCAGAATGACTGACACTTTAGTTTGTAATTAAATTACCTCTTAGATTTAATAGTCTAAACAGTTTTAATAGTTTTAATCTGTATAATTTAATTTGGACCTGGGTCACCCACAGCCAACTATACTATGACTCATATGCAACTGCAGTATACCTACAGTGATATTTACTGGTTTGCTTTAAAAAAGTAGTTCTTGTTAGATTTATTAGATTTGAATTGTTATCAATAGCCTTTAACATTTATGATATAAACCACAGGCATTTAGATATGGCCTTAGAAAATGCAGTTTTATATCACTGAGAACATATTTGGGCAACTTTGCTATGAGAAGTACAGCATTTCTTCCAAGAAAAGATCCATGGATTGATGATTCCCTAGTTTGACTTAGTGTGACAAAAATGGTGATATAATATACCAAAATAACTTTGAAAAAAAAGAACAATTCAACTTGAGGTAGAGTAGTACTTCACACAAAATAATCACAGCAGAAATTAAAAAAAAAAAACATAGTGATAACAGATAGTATCTGAAAGAAGATGCCATCAAATAAATCATCTTCTCTTTGCTGTAATATTATAAATGTGCTGGGTAATAACAGATATAAAAACATATTAGCAGTTTCTCTATTGAGGAATAAGATTTTAACAGAAGTGGAGGAAATTTAAAAAATTAACTGATAAAAGTCATAAAAGATTGATTGTCATAGAAAAAATAAGCACACTTGTCTTGAACATTACAAGATAAACAGGACTTTATCAATATGCTATCATAACATGATGTCCAGATGGCCTGAAAGACTCAGCCCTGTCCAGGAGAGCATCTGATCAGTAATGTGAGAGGGTAGTTATCCATAGAGAGATCTCTTGAAATATTGAACCAGAAAGTGATACCGAGACTGAGGCAATACGAACACATTGTTGAAGTCTGAGACTTCGAAATAATCAAATAGAAGAGACTAAAACAAAGTTATGCCAGCACAGAGAAAGAAGAAATTGAAGAGAATGAAATAAAGCAAGAGTTGGAAGATTGGGATTGCCTAGAGGTGTTTTTCTAAAGGACCAACTTTGATGAAAAGGAGGTTGCTATGTGATGTGGATTAAATCAATGGATTATTAAGACTTATTTTTCTCATCTGTAAAATGGAGATAGCATTATATACATTACTGGGGTTTGTGAAAATTAGAATTAATCTGTAGCTACTCAATATTAATAGTTATTGTTAGGTACATGACTTCATTCATCAAAAATATCCATAAATATCTATCATCCATTAGACACTCTGGTAAGTGGTAGAGGTTTGAAGACAAGCATGATAAAGGCTTTCCTTTGATAGTGTCCTAGTCCAGCAGGGAGAAACAGATAAGGCAAATGAATTAAAGAAAGAAAAAAAATGAAATGAAATAGTATTACATAGGAGCAATACTAGAAGTCTATATTTGCTGCTATAGAGGTACAAAATAAGAAGTAGTCGACTTTATTTTGGGGGATAGAACTTTGAAATTACCCTTCAATGCAGTCTTACAAGAAGAACTGCAAATGGGAAAGGCTCTTTACAGGGAAGTGTGAAAAGGGAACATGAGCTTAGTGGCATGCAATGGCCTTGTAGGTTTGAAAACTGAAATCAGTGTTATGAGGATGGAGAATGGTTGTGACTTAGTAAAGCAACAGACAAGGCAAAAATCTAGGGTTAGGTTCGTATTATTCAGGTTTTTGTATGACATATTAAACGAGGCTGTATTTAAAACTAATCATGGTTAGCAGTCTGAACTGAGGATGGAAAGGCAGACACGAATATGTAACAACTGCATTTTTCTAGCACTGCAAGGGTTGTTTTGTTCCCCTCATTAGGACACTTCCACGTAAATGGCACAAGGATTTGTTGTGGCGGAAGTGACCTTATGTGACATTTGCTGTCACTCTGAATAGGTTTAACTAAATTCACACATCTCCTCTGACTTTGTATCAAATTCACCATGAGGGCTTCCTTAAAATGACTCAATAAACTATAGACCCATGTTCCCTGAAGCAAAGATAGCTTTCAAAGGGACTTGTCAATGTAATTAACTACTAAAAACTTACTTTAAACATTTAGGTAATAAATATGTAATACTTGACTATAGCAATCTGCCTTTGCCCTGTTTGGACATTTTACCAGAGGATATAGCTAAAAAGTCAAAAAGGACTTGAAAAGAAAATAAAGTGATATTTAAAATTGGGATTCAGTTAGCTCTTGTGGTGCCTCACTTTGGATAATGGGCTTAAGTTTAATCCAGGAAAGTATAAGAGATTCTAGATCACTGTCGTTTCTTATGATTGAGTAATATTCCACTGTAAACATATACCGAATTTTAATAATCCACTCATGGATTGATGGGCACTTGGGTTGTTTCCACATGCTTGTGATAGTGAATTGCGCTGCCATAAACATTCAGGTGCAGATGTCTTTATTGTAGAATGTTTTGTGCTCTTTTGGGTAGATGCCTAATAGTGCTATTGTAAAAGGAATTGCGTTTTCGATTTGATGTTCGGCTTGACTGTTGTTTGCATATATGAATGCCACAGGATGATCACATGGCAGCAATACTGTCCAGGGATTAGGGGATCTGGGGGGGGGGTATAAATCTGCAACTAAAGGACACGGGGAGCATTCTAGGGGGGAAGGGCATGCCTTTAACCCACATTTGGGTAAAGCAAAGACGTAAAGTGTAACCATAATGCTTGCACCCTCACAATACCCTGAAATTAAAAAAAAGAGAAAACCATAAGTAAATAAAATAAAATAAATAAATAAAAAATGAAAAATAAATAAATCAAATTGGGATTCAAGACTTGGGGAAAATTGTACCATATAAACTATGGAAATCATTTAGACACACTTTTTAAACTGACAATATTAGATATTTCTGTAAGTAGGCTTTTTGTTAATCTTAGAATGGTTCTTATCACTCTTCTCTTCAATACCTATTTATTATGCATCTACTACTAAGTGCCAGATATTGAGTGCTGCCGATTTGACAAAAGATGAGCATGCCCCTGCCTTTGACCCTTTGCTTGAAATGCACTTGCTGCACACAGCAGTATTTATCGATCTCTTCTGATCTCTGCTCTTAGGTCACCTTCTCAGGGAGACTTTCCCTGACTCCTTACATATCATAACAATGATCACCCTACCCCTTCCAGCCCTTTCATTTCTCATTCCTCTTACCTGCTTTGTCTTCCTCCATAGTAATTATCGTCACCTGGCCTTCTATATGTAACATTTACTTGTTTATTTATATTATGTCTTTCCTCTCTAGAATCGAAGGCATGGACTGTGTTTTGTCACTGTTCTTTCTCTCCTTTCTTACAGTTAAAAGGAAGACATTTGCTTTCTCTTTTCTGGTACTAGCCATTTTCCCTGGATCTTGGATTCCATTCTCTTTCAGACCAAAGGCCCTCCCAATAATGGGCACCCACATGGCACAAGAAGAGGCAAGAAATAAAATTAACCAAAGAGTGACAATTTAAACACATTACATCTGAAAGAAAAGATTAGGATCCACACAGTTATAAGGGAAGGATAATCAGACATAAATCATTGAAGTACAAATACTTTTATAATATCCCCATGGATTGATAGATAAGCAGAAATGGGATACTTTGGTACATTTTCATAGCATTTTTCTTATTATGTTATATAAGATTTTTCTTTTCATTTTGAAGATTTTTTCCCTTTACATTGTGTTTATCACAGAAGTATGAGATTGAATTATCCACCTCCTGCAGTTCGAACTTTCAGAAAATGTTCCATTTCTACTGTTAATTAAGCCAACAATCAATTCCCTTATTGTTTCTAAAGATTTCAAGAGAATACATATGGAGCACAACAGTACAAGACATTTGGGTAGTGACTTTGGGATGATTGTTGTGTTAGTTAAAGATAAAACAGCTGAGCTGGAGGGTGGGTAGGCTGGTGTAAACTAAGTTATTTCATGAGTGTTCTCAGCCAAACCCAACCCATCACAAGATACATTTGATTATGAAGTGTGTTGGGAAATCATCCTAAATGCTTTATACATACATACATATATATATATTATATATATATATAGTATTGATGCCTTGAACTATGAAGAGAATGAGAAAACTTGTTGATTGGTTTGGGAAAACAAGTCTCAGACACAGTTACTGCTTTAAGAATTTTGTCCTTAAAAAAAAAAAGAAAGAATTTTGTCCTCAGCAGGCATATTTCTTCTACTCTGTCTTTTCACATTGTCATCATCAACATATCAAGGAGGTCTGTCGAATTCTGATAGAGTAACTCCTGAAATTGGCTCACTATTTTTGGAAGGAGACCATTAAATAATTATCAGTCTAACTAACTGCCTAGCATGGAAAGTCCTAAAAATGCTTCCTGGGGGAGAGGGGTTGGACCATAGTTGTCATCTCTGAATATGAACCCCATCTTTCTCTTTGTCGGTAGAAATTTTTTTGGCTTAATAGGAGCAATTGTCTTTCTTCCTCTTAACCTCTGTTAAGGTGGGTTATTTTCCTCTGAAACTAAATGGAGCAAAATGTTCCTGAAAGCTTTTGTCATATCAGTTCTTCTTTCTCTGCTCCCTGTTGGAAAAAAAATTGCCTCTTCTCTTGAGTGGTGAGCTTTCTCCTCTACTTTCTCTCATGACCTTTTACTCTCCTTTTTTATTCAATGGAAAACCTCATTTGGTTCACTTCACATCCTGCTTTATCCCTCTAATAGTATCTCCAGCATTTAGCCCATAATATTGGCATCACTGAGTTCCTTAGGGTTACATACGGTGATTCAGTTTTCTATTGCTGCACAACATCTATTCCAAACTTGGTGCTATAAACCACAACAATCATTTAATTTGATCAGAAATCCACAATTTGGGCAGAGCTCAGTGGGGACATCTTATCTCCTGCTCAAAATAGTGTCATTTGAGGTAATTTGAAGGCTGGAGGTTGAAATTATCTCAAGCCTTGCTCAGGTTCTTGAGGTTAATACTGATATTGATTGTCAGCTGACACCTCACCTGGGGCCATCAGCCAGCGCATCTACACATAGCCTCCCCTAACACTACAATGGCTAGATTCAAAAAACAAACATTTAAAGATACAGTAAGTGGAAGCTGCCAATTTCTTAAAGCCCAGACCCAGAAAATGGTGGTAAATCACTGGGCTAACAATTGTAGAGCCCAGATTCCAGAGGAGAGATAAGAGGAATGTCAGAAAATTTTGAGTCCATGTGTTGCAACTGGCACAGTTCTTATTCCATTAACATATTACTTATGTTCCTTTGCATACTCATCTAGTACAAATACAGTAGTCTCCCACCCATCCATGGTTTCACTTCCTGGGGTTTCTGTTACCCATTGCAAACTGTGGTTAGAATGGGTGAGTATAGTACAATAAGGCATTTTGAGAAAGAGAGAGAAACCATGTTCACATAATTTTTATTATTTTTTTTTAATTGTTCTATGTTATAACTAGTTATTTTTAATCTTGTGCTGTGCATAATTTATAAATTCAACTTATCATAGGATATGCGTATATAGGAAAAACCATAGTATTTATGTAGCATTTCGTACTATCTGCAGTTTCAGGCATCCACTAGGGGTCTTGTAATGTATTCCTTACCGATAAGAGGGCACTATTGTATTCCCCAAATTCTCACTCCATTGAAGAACTAGGCTCAGGCTTGAGTTTTAGGGCTTTGTCATCTTTACCATGTCCAGGTACAAATGAAACTCCTTCAGTTTACTCTTTACATTGGCTCCTCAAAAACACTTCCTTTTGACACTATGACCTGAGGATTAAAGAGACAAGTTGTCTGCTCTCTACACATCCATTTTACACTGACATTCGAAAAGAGAGAAACTGGCAGCATCAAGCATTCTCTGACCCATAACAATCATGAAGCAAGTAATACACAAAATGTATTTCCAATTTCTTGATTCAGACCCCATGAATGATTTTCTCTTGACTCCACCTTTTAAACTCTTGTTTTTACCCTTTGAATCATCCTATTCTTCTTTTTAAATAAAATTGCGCTCACAAAGATATTGCTTTTTCAATCTACCCCTAAGAAGTTTGGTATCCAAAGGTCTCCTTTCACTTTGTACTGTCTCCGTCACTTTTAATCCACGCTGGCCATGTTTCTATCAGTGTAGGTTTCTTCAGAAAAAAAAAAAAAAAGCTTGTAGGTTCTTTATGAATCTTCACTGCATTAGAAAAAGGGTTCAACCATAGATCTCTGCAAGATAAGCCCTCCTCTACATCACACTCGCTGTGAAGCTGTAGCTGAAAACCCTTAAGATTCTAAGAAGCTCTATTGTTTGAGGAGAATATCCGTGAGGCACACTCATAAGCTTTTTAGAGGATCTTTTATGTGTAAGGTCTATGAGGCGCAGCCTTCGATCTTTCTGAAGCCTTAACAAAGGGTTTCACAGTCATGCCCTTAGCTTCATCTTTAGATCATGTTTTCCTAAAGGTGCATGGGCTTGATCTCTGCTCTGAGATCTTTTCTTATTTTGAGAATTCCCTGCTGGCTGTAGAGGCTGGGAATGACAATGAGTTTTATTTTCAAACCCAGCAAGTCTTGGCTCCTTTATGCTTAACCATTCTGTTTTCGGCTTATCTTTCCCTTACAGTATTTTATTATAGGCAGCTAAAAGAAGCAAGGTGGTACTTTTAATATTCTAACTGGAAATCTCCACTAGATCATCAGGTTTATTAATTGTTTTTCTTATGTTTCATGTTACTGGTGGTGACACTGTTGCCAAACTTTTTGCCATTTCATAAAAAGTGTCCCCTATAATTTGGCTTGCAATAACAGTCTCTTACTTTCCTTTAACCACTTAACCGTAACCTTCTTGAGGTCCTTTAGACCCCTGGGCAAACTTCAGCCTTTTACTAAAAGGCTCCCCAATGCCCTTCCAGTTTCCATGTGTAGCCTAAAGTCAAAGACAATGTCTCATGTTTTAAGTTGTTGTTACGGCAACACCCCAGTTTCAGTTTCCAAATTTGTTTAAGTTACCTAATACTGCATAAAAACACCCCAAAATTAATGCATAAAAAGCAGCCATTTCATTATATTTATTGATTCTATAGATCAGGAGTTGGAAAGGGCATATAAGAAGTGATATTTTTCATCCAATGATACCTGAGTCCTCAGCTCAGAATACCGAAGGCTGGAAGTGACTCCACGACTGAGACTGGAATCATCTGAAGTAGAGCTTTCCCATAAAACTTTCTGTGATGATGGAAATGCTCTATGTCTGCATGGTCCAATGTAGTAGCCACTAGCTGCACGTGGCTATTGAATGTGACAAGCAACACATTACATTTATTTTCAATTAATTTGAGTTTAAATTTAAGTAGTAACTTGTGCCTTGTGGCTACTATTTTAGACATCACAAATGGCTCACTTGCTAATACATGTGGAGATTGATTCTGGCTGTCCTCCGGGACCTAGCCTGCAAGTAACTTCACCATATGTTCTTTCTGCTTCTTAGAACAGTGACTAGGTTCCAAGAACAAGCATCCCAAAGGGACCAGATGAAGACTGTATTACTTTAATCACTTAGCCTTAGAAGTCACATAGCACCAATTCTTACTTAGTCATAGACATACTCAAATTTAAGAGTAGGGAACATGGAACCCATTTCAAAATCATGTTTTAAGTAGAGCATTTGGGAGAGAAGATCTTGTTGAGGTCACCTTGGGAAACACAATTTGCTATACCATCCTAGTTAAAGGGGAGGGGTGTGTGGCTTATGCTTGTCATTCTACTTTCCTAGATTCTAAATTTCTTCTATTAGCTATGTAGTTACTTCATATACTCTGGATGATTTTTTCAATGTTGGGATCCCTAGACCTCATTATATTGTTATTTTCTGGTTTTAAGTTGTTTCTTCTGAAAATTGTCAATATATATAGTTCTAAATAATACGTCTATGCTATTATTGATTTTCCAAGTTTAGATATTATGTAGCATTACCTAATAAGGAAGAGGGTAGTAAACAACAATCTGTCATCTCACACAAATTTTTCCTGCTTTGTCCCTGTAGTATAAATTTATCACATATTTTATAAATAAGTATAGAACATATATCATGAAGATCATTAATGTTAGAAAACATTATATCTAGCTTATATAATATAGTCTTATATCTATAAGTAATTATTGCATATTTGGTTAGTTTTATGTGTACCATAACTGTACTTCCAGCATTTTCAAGAAGTGAAATTAACATTTCTGTTTCTCTGTGTCCTTTTCTTTTTTATTTATTCATATTTTTAAAACATACTACTTGTAGATCTCTCTTCTTCTGCTCCAATTTTAACTGATTTTGCTTTGCGCTTGCTGCACTGCTATTATCCTGAAGTTCTTTTCATCGATATCTTTGTCGTCTTTTGGACCCCATGTTTTCTGGATCTCCTGTAATCTCCTATGCATTGTTTTACTTGCTGGTTTTGAAAATTATATGTTTCATTAGCTTCTTCAGTGAGGCAGCATGGGAGGTAGATTTTCGTCTGAGAACATGCTGATCTAATTTGATTTTTCTTTCCTAACTTTTGATTGATATAAAATTGGTATAAAATTCTAGTGGAAAGCCATTTCTTTCAGCATTTGCTCTTCTTGGAAAGTTTGTTAATGATTTGATTTTTATAAATTGTTGCTGAAGTTTGTTTTTGAATGCTGTTTCTTCAGTTTGCTATTTATTAAATTATTTTGGTCATGTGTTTGTTGTTATTTTGATGGGCAATTATTTGATTGCTTTTGAAATTTATTTTTTAAATCATCATATGTCTTGATATATTTTATTTTTTGGTGATATTAATTATTATATTGTTTTTTTCTTCCATCTATGTCCTTACCTCCATTTTATTCTTTGGGGTGTTTTAGTTTGGTTTTGTTAATTTTCCTGTTGAAAGCTCTATGAGCATGTGTGAGGCTTATCAATTTATATACCAATCTAAGGAGTGAACTGGTAGAAACTTAGCATTTTAACTTGAGACCTGTTGTTCTTTTCTCTTTGAACCTAGAAATAAATTTTCCAATTTTTTACCTGGAAGCCATGACCCTGGCTACCAGCATTCTTGTAGCTGACAGTAGAAGAGCCCTAGAGAGAATGAGAATTATCTAAATAGTTAATATTTAATCTTCACTTGAGCCTGTTTTCAGAAAAGCCTCCCACTCTGGCTTGCAGCTGTATCTGGTATCTGAGAGTACAGAAAATCTCTGTTTCAACCTCACAAGAATACAATGTTCTGCTTTTCTTGGGGTAGGGAATGAGCAATCACCTCACTACATTCTTTGGGAGAGAGAATTGATTGTCTAACTGCTTTTAAAAATAGGATTTCAAAAGATCTTCTCATTTAAAGCAGTACCTCAAATCTCATCTTCTCAGTTCCTTAACCTTTCTAGTCCTATGGTGCAATTTCACTTTTTCTGATGAGCTATGTAACTTATCAGTACTACATTTGCTCTGCATCATACATTTCTTTGCGGTTGTTGAAACCTTGAATTTTAAGCTGTTTGTTTTGCTTAATTCTTTGTTCTTGGGGGTAGAAAATCTTAACATTAATTCTCAATCTCCCAAATGGTTTAAACAGATCTAGCAAAAATCATTAATAACTGATAGCCATTTGTTAATTTTTTAGTCCAGTGAAAGAAATAGCTAATATTTTTTAAACTAAGGAAATGCATTTCCTTAACTACCTTAATTAACTGAGGAAACAATTACTAACTCCATCTTTCCAGTCCCCAACCATAAGAAAATGTATAAGAGACAATGATGGAAAGACAAAGAAAATAATGCAGTCATTACTGGGAAGAAAAAAAAAACATTTTTGATGAAAACCAAAATAGGAATAAATGTTGCAACATACGAACATTAATTTGTACACAATGAATTATCACTAATCAAGAAGAAAGGCAAGAATGGTGTTTGAATGACTAAATCATATTTTCATCTTTGCTCACTTAGCACTTTTTTATAGTATTTCAATTAACAATGTAACAATTATAATCCTCCATGTCTTTCTGGTCAAAATGTCAGCAAAATATTAAACAGGATCTTATATGCCTCCTTCCAACTTCCCACTAACTAATCCATAAATACACAAAAAAATTGTAAAAGTACTATTTCCTTCCCAATATAAAAGAAATGAACAACCACCACCCATCTCACTTCCACTAAATTCATACAATTCTGTGAATAATTAACAGACTTTTCAGGGGGGAAGAGGAACTTGGAAAGGCCTTGGAAGGCATGAAAACTGAAAAAATATTTAATATGGGTAAAAAAAATAAAAGAAGTTAAAACAACAGTGATATTACATATAATGAATTCATAATTGGAGCTTTTCCCCCTTAATTAAGACTGTATTTCAGTTTGCAAATCCAAAGAGGTCACCAAATTTCAAACAGTTTTTTAAATATTAAAGTTAAAGCAAAAGCTCTGACAGGCAGAATTTCCTCAAAAAATTTAAACAGACTACTGTATGATCCAATTATCCCACTTCTGAGTATACATATAAATGGAATAGGTATATCAAAGAGATATCTGTGTCCTATTTTTATAGCAGTATTATTAACAATGGAAAAAATATATAAACAATCTAAATGTCCAACAACAGATGAATGGATAAAGAAAATGTGGTATGTATAAGCCAGGTGTAGTGGCGTGCACCTGCCTTTAGTTCCGGCTATTCAGGAGGCTGAAGTGCTTCAGCCCAGGAGTTAGAGACCAGCCTTTTAACATGGTGAGAACCTGTCTTTAACAAAAAAAGAAAAGAAAATGTGGAAAATGTGATATATACATATATATTATATATAATATATATGCATCTATACGCACACATACATATATATATATGTATACACACATACCCACACATAATGGAATATTATTCACCCTTAAAACAGAAGGAGATCATGCAATTTGTGAAATGTATGAGCCTAACCTAAAGGGCATCATATTAAGTGAAATAAACCAGTCACAGAATGACAAATGCTGTATGATTTCACTTATGTGTGGAGTGCAGAAACAAGTTAACTCATAGAAGCAGAGAGTAAAATGGTGGTTACCAGGGACTGAGAAGGAGGGGAAAATGGGGAGATGTTGGTCAAGGGGTACAAATTTTCAGTTGTAAGATGCATAAAATTCTGGAGATCTAATGTATACCATGGTGTCTATAGTTAATAATGTAGTATTGTTTACTTGAAATATGATAAGAAAACATATTTTAACGTCCTCACCACAGACACACACACACATGCACACACACACACACACACACACAATGGTATGTATGGGTGGTATGGCTATGTTAATTAGACTGTGCTGATCATTATACAATGTATACATAGATCAAATCATCACGTTTTATACCTTGAATATATACAACTTTTGTCACATATACCTCAATAAAACTGAAAAAAAAAAAAGAACTTTTACCTAGGACAGAAATACACTGACATTTTTTAAAGGTATTTTGAGTTCTCTTTATTATAAAAGCTTAGCCTGTATACTAAATATACAACCACTATAGTATTATGCCTTCAGCTTTATTCTTTGTGTTTGGAATTGCTTTGGCTATCCAAGATCCCTGCGTTTCCATTCACAATCTTCTAGCATGTCTTCTTTTCTCAGTGTTCTTATTTCCTTTAAATGGCCATAGTTGTTAGGCTTTGCTCATAGACTCTTTCAACTATATTCATTACACATACATTATTTATTACTAGTTAATGAAGAGTTTGCTTTCCTTAAATATGCTCTTGAAATGTGACTGTGTCTTGGGCTTATTAATAAAAGTGGTCACATCTGGTTGCTGCTCTACATTTCTAACATGAGTGATCTGTGGTTTAGTCCACTTAATCCAGGTGTTTCGTATATCATGAACGCCACATTGAATAAGAGGAAGATGTTTTAAAAGATTTTTTCATAAAAAAATCGAATTATTAATTTCCATTTAAAGATGCAAGTGAAAAACCAGCTTCCAGTGAGTGGCATGATGGCTGTTCCTGAGAATCACCATTATATATACTCAAGGAGCAGAAGACAAGGGACATCGCTAGTAAAATTCTCATTCACATGACCAAGTGAGCTAAACAACATTGAATGGTCTACATCTAAAAATGTTCCTAAATCATCATAAAAATAATTATCATGCTAAGAATAAGCTGAAAGCAGCACTGAAATTTCTGCCAAAAATTTTTAGGTTTTAATTGTCTAAACTCTACCTTCAGCATGTGAGATAAGTTAAAATTGCTTTAGGCCTCTTAAAATACATTTTATGGTTATAAATAATTAATTATTTTATTTTCATTTACTAAACTTTGCCTAAAGAGAATAATCCTCAATACCTAATCAACCATAGATAGTAGGATTGGGAATTTTAATCATAGAATAGGCACTCTTAATTTAAAGATGAATAATAAAATGTTTGGTATGGTAAAAAGGACACTAAAATATAGAAAGAAAATCAGCAGCTTATAAAATATTCAAGCATTTGTTATGAAGAAACTCTATCACCCCAAGCAGATTTATTTGTGTGTTTGCTCCCTACAGAGGCCTTCTTATTCAGTAGCTTACTTTGAAAGCAATAGGCTTAAAGTAAGAAGATTAATAATAGAGTCCAATGCAAAATAAAAATCTGTGTTTTACTGCGACAATGCATATGTTTTTGGAATTTTTTGTACACCTAAAATAACCACTCTTTTGCAAATTGAAGGTATTAATATTTGTTTATTGTATGCAGAAGCAAATGGAAATTTAAAAATTGAAAAAGATAATTGGTACTTTCTTATGAAATTTAAACAAAAGGCATCAGAATTTGGAAATTATATCCAAATAAATAAAAATAAGTTCAGTGAAAACCTACCTCATCATTAGACAATTCATTGCATCACTTACTTACAGCATTCATATTCTGATGATGCCTACAAAGTGGTAAAAAAGTAACAACAATAACTGAAATTTCGATGTGATCTGGGTTTGAATGTGTAACATAGAAGTAATGCTGCCACTCTCCATATGCATTCGAAGCAAATAACAGGACTCACATTAATGCAGTGTGTGTCGCTTTGGAAATCTACCTTTCACATGTAATTTATACAAATCAACGTCACCTGCTGCGTTCTCACCGTGGTGGTAAGTTTCTAACCAAAGTGTTTAAAGCTGTAGTGCTTATTAAATGCACACAATGAGAGATGGAGTCAGTTTAACACTTAAAAAGGAATGCACCTGGATGAGAGATTAAAGTAAACTGAATTTATTTTTGTTCCTTAAAAAATGTCAACACAGCAAATGTGAATGTTTTGACAAATTACTTGCTTCTTCATTTCCACTCAGCATACACATACAGCAATAGGCTGTGTC
Source organism: Indri indri (assembly GCA_004363605.1). Taxonomy (NCBI): domain Eukaryota; kingdom Metazoa; phylum Chordata; class Mammalia; order Primates; family Indriidae; genus Indri; species Indri indri. Next base: position 41,951 of record RJWJ010005467.1, read on the forward strand.
TACACCACAGAAAGAAAAGAGACTATTACCCATTTTAGCCTGGAGTGAATAGTCTAATAGGCAAATATTAAAAGTTAACATTATTTGGTATGTACTTATTAATAGTATGTGGGTTAGAGAATTAATGCGCCTACCTGCATACCATAAGTGTTTGTACTCATATAGTTGTATAAATTGTAAATAACAGTATCACCTAAGACAAAAATCTTCAGAAATAGGAATATTATACTTGTTTCTTTGGAAAGTTTTGTAATATATTATTTCTTTTTAAGCACCTCTCCTAACTATAAAACAGTAAAAAATGAAAAAGGGAGAAAAAAAAAAGACATGAATCAATTTAGAACCCAAGAAAGACTGCCGTAACTATAGAAAAGAAAAAAAGAAGAAGAAAAATGAAACATTTAGAACTTAGAAAGTTGCTGCATGGCATTCAATAAATGTGAGTGACTAATACATATCAGTCACTGGACAGGTCCTGGGGAATCAGATTCAAGTAAGACACTATGCCTGCTCTCAAGGCGAGAATGGAAAATACATTTCACTGGTTGGGCTTGCCAAGGTTCCAAAAGATGCCACATTAAAATCGTTATTGTTTTTAATATACAATAAGCATAACTATATTACATAGTTTAAAACACATACACAAAGTTCAGTATACTTTTTCGGGGGTAAAACTTATCCCCCTTATAAAAGTAAGGAAATAGCAGCTAACGTTTGTTGAATACCTACTACTTGCCAGACTAGAGATGCGTATTTTCTTCTCTGAGAATTACACTATAATGAGGGTATTATTTTCACCATTTAACAGTTGATAAAGGTGATATTAGAGAAATTTAGTGACTCCTTCAAATTACTAAATAGCAAGTATGCAAATCAGGAATTAACCTACAGCTCTTCGATGTAAGATTTATTAGCTTACTTATCCTCTGTGTGACCAGACAGATCTCTTATTATTTCAGAAATAGATAAGCATTGTATATGAAGTTCTTTAGAATTCCCACAGCATCCAGAATTGATTTCTATGAGCATGCTACAGTTTAATAGACAAGTTACAGTTTAATAGACATAATTTTTTGTATGTTAGGGAAGATAAATGTTTGTATATGTATTTTCAATTTAATAATACTTAAAATGTATTCTTTGGGGGGAAATTTGATTTCTAAATTTATGCTCTCAAATTAGACAAGTTTTCATATATGTAAATACCTGCAAAGTGAACTGATTTCTTGATTTTAAATTAGAAGTCAACAACTGTAATTAATAAAGACTGATGGGAAAGGCAAAGTCATTAACTGACAAATAAGTGCATGAATGAATTTAAAATAAGTCACCTGGCTAAACTTTGTTATGCAAGAAGCGATAAGTTAGATAATATCTCTATTTTTTATCTATTTCTAGATTAAAGGATTTTGCATGATTATAAATGTAATCATTAATATTATTGGCTAGATTGTCATGCAAAGAAAATGCAAAGAAAGGTAAATTTTTAAAAAAGTGAAAAAAATTAAATTTAAAATATATGTGAAATCAATAAACATATCATATTTGCTGTAGTCTTCCTACATAGAAAAGAAAGTAGATTTATTGTATCATTCATGTAGGAAAATAAATGAGTTACATACAGGTTACATTTTTAAAAAATATTTATGAACTGTCAAGTTTCATACTAACTGACTTTATGGATAAAATCATTCACTTTGAGTAAACAAAATGTGCTGTTCTTGTTTTGTTTCTTTTGTTATTTGGTGTTTTTAATCTTACATTTATCTAAATATTTGAAAATAATAATAAGAGTTGCTTTTTATAGGACTTTACCAATGAATATAAGTTTCAGTAACTTTTTTTAATGCAGATCAGCTTAAGCATCCTATATAATTCAATATGCTACCATTTAATGGAGGAGAAATATGTTCACATTATGGCAAGATAAAGCATTCAAGTAGGCGGGATATACAACAAATTTCAAACAGTCACAAAATATTGCAAAGGAACTAGGTGAGTTCTGCTTCTAGAAACACAAACTCATGTGAGAAATAACTAGAAAAGTTAGGCTAAACACAAGAAAAATGTGTTTGACTTCATTCTAGAGACATGGGGTTATGCAGTGCTGCAATCTGGACAGAAGTAAAGATCAAAAGTAGAGACCAGATTTTCCCAGCCCCTCTGTCCTCTAGAGGATGTAATCCTGAAAGTTGCTCTGATAGGCTGGAAAATTAAACAGAGATTTTTTTCAGTCTTAGACACTGCGGGGACACTGAAGTTCGGAACCGACAAAAATGAAAGGGCATTTGACACACCCCAGAAAGTTGGATGATATGTCCAAAAGTTGGCTGATACTTCCCCGGGGTTGGAAAACAAACCCTCACATAAACTGAAGCACAAGTTCAGATCATTTCAATCTCTGGCAAATTAAACTAATTTGCCCCTACTGTAGTTTCCTTCAAGAGAAAAAGAAAATCCTCTTTGGAAGATCATAATATCACAAAGTGTCTCAAATTATAAATATAATTTTGTATCCAATATGTCTGCCACTCAGTGAAAAAACAAAACAAAACAAACAGAAAAGCAAACGAAAAAACAAAATTCACCTAAAATTAAGAGATTTTAAAAACACAATATGGAAGACTCACTACAGATCTAGATGATAGAGTTATAGGATTTGGATGTTAAAATATCTATTACCAATTTATTCAATTAAATTTAAAAATGGACAATTTCTATAGGGAGCTGAAAATTAATACAAAGAATATGGAAGAATCTCAAACTACTTAAAATAATAACTGACTTTAAGTCAATATATAAGCTTAACGGCCTATTGGACTTAGATGAAAGCAATATTATTGCACTGGAATTCAGAGCCAAAGAAAATTTACACACTAAAATACACAAAGAAAAAAATGGATGAAAGTACAGAAATATGAAATATGGTAAAAAATGTTAACCTAGGTAAATTGGAATGTCAGAAATTGCATAGAGACACATCGTTGCCCAACTAATATTTGAAGAGATAAGGGATGAGAAAGAGGTATAAAACATAGGTTTAAGAAGGATTAAAAACCTAAGCTATTCCCAGGTACACTATGATAAAGTGCTGAACTCCAAAAACCAGTCAAATCTTAAAGCCAGCCAAAGAAAAAAATGTACATTAACTTTAAACAAGTAACAATAGGACTGTTAAAAGATTTCCTATAAGAAGCAATGGGACACTGAAAAAAGATGGGGTATTTTCGAAGTGCTACAAGGAAATATTTGCCAATGTAAAGTCTAAATCCAGTAAATATATAATTCAAACATAAAACTGAAAGATATATTCAAAAGAAACAATAACAGAAACAAAAAATAGAGGAATTTGTCATAGCTAATACACATTAATAGAGATGCTAAAGGGTTTTTTCTGCTATCACGAAAATATTTTTCTTATCAGAAGAAAATTAAGTAAATTAATTGTATATTCAGAAAAGAGAAAACAGTAAAGAAGTTAGTTATCATGTGGACAAAGATAAATAAATTTAACTTTTTGACCTAACAATGATAATATGTTTTTGATATATGTGTATGTACATATATGCATGCATGTGCATGTATATATACATGTGTGCATGTATATATTTATAAATGGACAAAATAATACAACAAAAGAATTTATCACTAAAATATATTAGGGGGAAATAAAAAAATGAATTAAAACAGAAAATCTAAAAAAGAAAGAATCAAAACCAAAATAAATTAAGAAAGGGGAGGGAAAAAAACAACATATCTAGAGAACTTCTGGGCCAAATGAAGATTAGACAGTAAAATGACAGACTTAAACCATTAAGTATGTTACATGGAAACTAAAATTAAATATAAAATAATTATATTTAAAAGAATATCAACCATAGCTTACTTACAGGTGATACAATATACATGTAAGACAAAAGAAAAGTTTGAATGTATAAGTGTAAAATAGGATATTTAATACAAACACTAACCAAAAGAAAGTTCTTACAGCTATACTGTTATCGTAGTAGACTTGTAATTGTCAAGCTCACGTAATACAAGATAAGACAAGACCAAGGCCTGACTGATTTGCTGGCTAAAGATGCAACAAGCCACTTTTAGAGAGTTTATTATTTCCATAGATGGCAAAAAAAGTCATAAACCAAATGTGTCAGCTCCCCATGATTTTTATCCCACATGCTAAAGGGAGAACATGGATGGCCGCAAAGCACTCTGTGAAATACACTTGCTAAGAAGTCAATTATAGACTGCAGCTAAGCATTTTATATTCTGAATGTCTAATTTGAGAGGATTAGGGTAAAAGCCCTATATCTCACCAAAACATGGGAAATGACAAAACTGCTGCATAACAGCCCTCTACGGTAGAGTGGGAGGTGAGTGGGAATGGTCTCATAGATGCTCCATATAGGCCTCCCATCTTCTCATGTTTCAGGGGAATCACACAAGCCTACCCACAAAGTCTCAGATAAGCTTTGTTTGCCTTATAGGGGTACACACGAAATCACCAGGGCACTATGGCAGAGTCATTCCCTTCCATGAGGTGTCTGTTTTCCTGTTCCTGAGATATTTTACTTAGGATAAGGAACTCCAGTCACATCCAAGTTGCTGTGTGAAACACATTATTCATTCTTCATAATGGCTGAGTAATACTCCATGGTATATACATACCACATTTTCTTTATCCACTCATCAGTTGGTGGGCACTTAGGTTGATTCCATATCTTTGTAATTGTGAATCGTTCTATAATAAATATTCAGGTGCAGGTGTCTTTTTGATATAGTGATTTATTTTTCTTTTAGTAGTGGGATTGCTGGATCATATAGTAGGTTTTCTTTCAGTTATTTGATTAATTTCCATACTGTTTTCCATAGAGGTGGTACTAATTCCAAACAACAGTGTATAACTATTCCCTTTTCACTGTATCTACAGTGCCAACATCTATTATTTTTTGACTTAATAACAGCCATTCTGATAAGGGTAAGGTGGTACCTTATTACGGTTTTAGTCTGCATTTCTCTGATGATTAATGATATTCAGCATTTTTTAATACTTTTTTTGTCATTTGTATATCTTCTATCAAAAAAATCTGTTCATGTCTTTGCTCATTTTTTAATAGGATTATTTGTTTTTTCCTTGATGATTTGTTTGAATTCTTTGCAGATTCTGGATATTATTCCCTTGTCAGATGTATTGTTTGCAAATTTTTACTCCCATTCTATATGTTGACTATTTACATTGTTGACTATTTCCTTTGCTGTGTAGACACTTTTTAGTTTAATTAACTACTATTTATTTATTTTGTTGTTGCTGCATTTGCTTTTGGAGTCTTAGTCATAAATTCTTTGCCTAGGCCAATGTCCAGAAAAGTTTTCCCTACCTTTTCTTCTAGAATTTTTATGGTTTTAGGTCTTATGTTTAAGTCTTTAATACATCTTGAGTGAATTTTTTTATGTGATGAGAGATAAGGATCCAGTTTTATTATTCTTCATGTGCCTCTACAATTATCCCAGCACCATTTACTGAATAGGGCATCTTTTCCCCAGTGTCTTTTTCTGTCTCCTTTGTCAAAAATCAACTGGTTGTAGCTACCTGGTTTTATTTCTGAGTTCTCTATTCTGCTCCTTTGATCTATTAATATGTTTCTACCTTTATATAAGTATCATGCTGTTTTGGTTACTATAGCCTGATAGTATAATTTGAAGTCAGGTAGTTTAATGACTCCAGATTTCTTATTTTGGCTTAGGATTGTTTTGACTATTCAGCATCTTTTTTGATTCCATATTAAATTTAGCATTGTTTTTTCTACTTCTGTGAGAAATGACAGTGGTATTTTGATGGGAGGTGCATTAAGTCTATAAACTTCTTTGGGCAGTATGGACATTTTAACAATATTGTTTCTTCCAATGCATAGGCATGGTATGTTTTTCTACTTGTTTGTGTCATCAAGGATTTCTTTCATCAGTTTTTGCAGTTCTCCTTGTAGAGATCTTTCGCCTTCTTCAGTAAGTTTAACCATAGGGGTTTTATTTTCTTTGCAGAATTATGAATGATATTGAGTTCTTGATTTGAGCCTCAGCTTGACTGTTACTAGTGTATAGAAATGCTAGTGATTTCTATACATTAATTTTGTAACCTGAGATTTTATTGAATTTATTCATCAATTCTAGGAGCCTCAACAAAATACTAGGAAACCAAATCCAACAGCATAAAAAATTTTTTTAATTAAACTTGTACTTTTGAACTCCAAAATTTCTATTTTTTTTAAATTTTCATTTCTATTGTTCTTTATTTGGTGAGAAAATTTTTATGCTTTCCCTTAATTCATTTAAATGTTTCCTTTGATCCTTTGAACATAATTATAATTGCTAATATAAAATCTTTGCCTAGTGAGTCCAATCAATATCTGGGCTTCAAGTGACAGTTTCTATCAACTGCTTTTTCCCCCTTATTATGGTACATACTTTCCCAAAACTTTGTGTCTCTCAATTTTATTTTACTTAATATTGTAAATAATATGATGTGTGAATTCTGTAATTTTTATCTCCCCTTCCTTCTCAGGATTTCTTGATGGTGATAGTGCAGGTATTTGTCTGTTTAGTGTCTTTCCTGAATGAATCTGCAATATCTATCTTCATTGTAATGTGAGGTCACTGAAGTCACTGTTTGATTTTTTTATGGTTAGCTAATCAATAAATAGAGATTTGCCTAAATATCTCAACCAATAAGTGTCTCAACCTTTGCTGAAATGTTTCATGTATGTGTTTGAGCACACATTCAATTATTCAGCATGAAATTTAAAATTCTGCAATATATATAAAGATATTTAAATATACTTTAAATATATATAATATGTAATATATGTATATTAAAAACTTATAAATTCATGTAAGAAGTCACATTAGAAAAAATGTTAAAGAGACGGGACCAGGAATTTTATGAAAGTATAATTAGAGAAATGCTACCAAAATGCCATTGTAACATTCTGTTATTATCCAGACAGCAGATTGCCTAAAATTAATAAGCCTGATAATGCTAACTCTTGGTAGTAGGTAGAGTGGTAGGAATGCTATACAGTGCTGGGTAGAGTGTAACTTAGAACAACCATTTAAGAAATCATTGAAGAACCTAGAAAGTATTTGTTTACTTTTCTATATTTACTTGGTTCCACTTTTCTCCTGGGTGTTGGCTACGTCTCCTTGATTTCCATCAAGGTCAGTCTCAGCAATAACTCATTCTGATCCTGTGACATAAATCCATGATTATTCCATGATTTTTTTAATTAAAAGTCTCCACAAGTGAATATTGGGTCTCGGAATGACTTCCATTATGTCTGCTGTGCTTGGAACTGCAGAAATTTCAACTTTAGTGGGATCTATGGAAGCTCTAGCTGTCCTATTGGCTTAAAAGATGGCATTTAGAACACATTCTAGCATGCAGGGAAGTTTATGACCTTGGGATAAATTTTGGTCGATAAGGGACACGAGACCAAGAATCTAAAAGATAAATGACTTCTTCTTCAGCGATAATGCACGGTTGCAAAATGTAGTGTCCCCTGTTGGTCTCTCTGGTGATGTCCAAGAGGACCAAACACATAGCGATGTTTTCTTGTATGCTTATGACCATCTTAGAAATACACCACCTAGCTAGCAATAATGGATGAGCACATAACTTTCATTTTAAGCTCTGTTTTGCAGAGAAGCTGAGGTATGACCATTAATACCAGAAGGACTGTAGAAAGCAGAACTTTTAAAGACAATGTGGAGTCTGGTTTTTACCATACAAGAATGTTACTGCTTCCAGTAACAGCCATGGACACACAGTGGCATGAAAATCACAACAGATTTCACTTTAATAAGTTGAAAAGATATGCATTTGGAGGTAAAGCACTAGGAAAATAAGTAGCTACTGTATCAGATTTGTATGGAAGCAATGGTTATTAGGTTGTTAGGTAGCCACTTTTAATGGCTTTAAAGTCAAAGTTCTGAAATAAAACCATGTGACCCTCAGACCTGCATTGAGGTGTGGGATACCCTAAACTGATACTCTCGAAATACAAAAGTCTTATGAAGCATTCTAACTGGGATAGACAGCCCTTCTTTGCCAGAAATGGGATGGCAAAATTCTCTTTGTCTGTAGATCATGCAATAACTCAATTGAATCAGGTAGAGAGGATTACTGAGTCTTTTCAAAAATTCTTTATTCCATACGATGTTCAAATCTGATGCTAATGACATCATGATCTTCCGAGTGGGACCTACAGAGGCTGAATGAAATGAAAAATTAAGAACTAAGTACAGCAAATCTTGGATAATCCTGGTTATGTTCTTGGCCCTTAATTTTAGAATTGGGATAGACATAAGTGGGAATTGACAGACACTCATATTGGTTCCTGATCTGTGAGGTAACAGGCAAATGGAAGTCACTTAATTGCTCTGCATTTTCCTGTCCAATATTTTAACTAAAAAAATTATATTTGAGGAGAATGGCAACATTACAATCATCATCAATCATGCAGGTGTGGTGGTGCTCATCATATCTCCATTCAGTTCACTTTCTACTCTCCCCAGAAATCCAGCAGACTTTAATTGCTGGACCGTATGAGAGAATCATGGTAACATAATTCTTCAATCTTAAGATTTTTTTTTTTTGGACTTCCATAAACTTATCCAGTAGATGGCTGCTGTGGTAGCTGTTCTGGTATAATAATGATAAACAAGCTAAAGAGTCACTCAGCAAATGAATGTATCACAAAACATAATATTGAGCAAGATAAACTAAACATTATGGAAATATAAGATTTCATTTACATTAAGTTCTAAAATAAGCAAAATGATTTAGTGGTGTTAGAAAGCAGGATAATCAGTACCCATGGACATCAAGGAATGAGTTGAAATTGGGAGAGTACCAGGGGTCTTCTAAGGTTCTAGTAATATGTTCTCGCCTGCATTGGTTGATAAATGGGTATGTTCATCATGTTAAAATTAATACATTGTCATTTTTCTTATATGCACACATTAATGAATGTATATTTTTATTCAATAATAAAACATGTTTATTAAAAAGTACATTAAGGATAAATAATTAGGTTACTAAAATTCTCTCATACAGTTCAGAATTGAAAGATAAACCATTATGAATCTTCTCATGCTTTATTTATTGGTACGAAATCACACTTATGGGTTTCCAGGCTCACAATTTGCTTCCTTTTGGAAACTTTTTTATAAGGTAATTTTAAATTTAATGCTAAACATGGAACAAAACTTTCAAAATACTGCAGAATCTTTCTGAAGTGAAATGGAAAGCCAATGTTAAGGCTAAGGGTCTGGTAACAAATAAGAGTTTTTGTTTTCCCATTTTAGTTTGAAATATTTCAGTGCTGAAAGTAAGTAATTTACTTAAAGGATGAGTTAAATTTCTTTGGGTTAAAAGACATTTTCTAGGTTAAGTCATAGGCCTGCTGCCTCAAAAACAATTTTGTAAATGGACTTGACTGCAAATTACTATTTATACTCAGGGAAAGAAATCCTATACAGTAATTGTTTTTCCCCTAGGGATATTGATTATATTGGTGTATGTTCTTTCAACAATAAGGAGTACAGTAAGTCTCTGTCATGTAAGGAGATATTGTCAATGATATAAAAGTTATTTCTCAGTGGCATATATTTAACGGACAAGAAGCAAGTTAAGGTGTTAGTGGAAGCACTTGTATTTACCAAGACAGTATAAATGCAAGACAGCTTTAATATATGATTTTCTATAGTCTTCACAATAACTTTATAAGATAAGTATAATTGTTTCCAGTTTACAAGATTGGAATTGACTCAGAGAAATTACACAACCTTGTCAAATTCACAAAGTTAGTGAGACATTGAAACAGAATTAGAATCCAAATAGATCTCTTTGAAGAGCATACATTTATTTCATTATACCTAGTAACAACTCCTTCAAACAAAAGTATTGAAATTAAGAATTTTTTTAATAGACTTTAGTTTTTAGAGCAGTTTTAAGTTCACATCAAAACTGAGTAAGAAGGTACGAAGACTTCCCATATAACCCGTTCCCCTGCATATGCTTAGCCTCCCCCATTATCAACATCCCTCAGCAAAGGTGTACACTTGTTATAATTGATGAACCTACATTGACACATTGTCACCCAAATCCTTCAGTTTTCATTAAGGTTCACTGTTAGTGTTCTACTTTCTATGGATTTGGACAAATGTGCAATGACATTTATCCACAATTATAATATCATACAGAGTCATTTTACTGCCATAAAAATCCTATGTGCTCCATCTATTCATTCCTCCCTTCCCCTTAATCCCTAGAAACCATTGATCTTTTTACTATCTCCACAATTTTGCCTTTTCTAGAGTGTCATGTATTTGGAATCATACAATATGTAGCCTTTTGGGATTGGCTTCTTTCATTTAGTAATATGCATTTAAGTTTCCTCCATGTCTTCATGGTTGGGTGGCTCAATTCTTTTTAATGCTGAATAATATTTCATTGTCTAGATGTACCATGGTTTATTTACCCATTCACATGCTGAAAAACATCTTGGTTGCTTCCAAATTTTGGTGCTTTCACATCCCCACGCAGGTTTGTACATGGATGTAAGTTTTTAAATCCTTTGGGTAAATACCGAGGAGCATGGTTACTGGATGATATTGTAATAGTACTTTTAGCTTTGTAGAAACTGCCAAACTTTTAGCTTCGTAGAAACTGCCAAACTGTCAAAAAGGGTTACACCATTTTTCACTCCCACCAGCAATAAATGAGAGTTCCTCTTGCTCTATATCCTCACTAACATTTGGTGTCATTGTTTTGGGGTTTTGGCCATTCTAGAGATGTGTAGTTGTATTTCATTCTTATTTTAATTTGCATTTCCTTGATGATATATGATGTGGGACATCTTTTCATGTGCTTATTTGCCATCTCTATATCTTCTTTTGTGAGTTATCTGTTAAGTTCTTTGGCACGTTCTTTATATATCTTTTATACCAGTCTTTATCAGATATATCTTTTGCAAATATTTTCTTTCGGTCTATGGCTTGTCTTTTCATTCTTTTGAGAATATATTTCGCAGAACAGAAATTTGTAACTTTAATGATTTCTAGTTTATCAACTCTTTCATGGATTGTGCCTTTGGTGTTGTATCTAAAGAGTTAGTACCATGCATAAGGTAATCTAGATTTTCTCCTATGTTATAGGAGATTTATAGCTTTGGGTTTGCTTGTTTTGTTTCACATTTAGGTCTGTGATCCATTTCTAGTTAATTTTTGTGAAGGGCATAATATCTGTGTCTAGATTCATTTTCATTTGCATATGCAGGTACGGTTGTTCCAGCACCATTTGTCAATAAGACTGTCTTTAATCCATTGCGTTACCTTTGCTCCTTTATCAAAGATTAGCTGACTATATTTATGCAAGCATATTTGTGGGTTCTCTGTTCTGTTGCTTTAGTCTATTTGCCAGTTCTTTCACCAATACCACACTGTCTTGATTACTTTAGCTTTATAATATGTCTTGGAATTGTGTAGGGTCAGTCCTCTAATTTTCTTCTTCTTCAATTTTTTGGCTGTTCTTTTTGTGATTCCATATAAGACTTACAATTAGTGTTTTGATAGCCACAAAATAACTTGCTGGGAAAAAAATTTTTTTTGTTTTTTTTTTAATCTTTGGATAGCATTCTCTTGTTATTAAGTTTCAAACATATGTAATTTATTTCTTCAATATTACTTTAAGTGATTTTTGCTTGATGATTTTATTTTTATTTTTCATAAAGCATAATACCAATACCAAGAATATTTATGATTAATCCCAAAGTAAAAGCACATTCATCTTTAAAATGTATTTTATTTTTTAAAATTGTTTTGAAAAGTATTGTATTGCATATGAGTTGCAAAATAACAAATGCTCAAGAAGTGCTTCTGCTAGAGAGACATTAAATGAGAAGCATAGAAATCCAACTGTATACATAGAAAAACCAGGGAATATTAAAGACACTGCGAGTCAAGTAAGCAACTGAAAGTAGAGACAAAATGAGATAAGAAGAACCTAGGGAGTCATTTCAGTTCTTCTGGTATTGCAAAGAAATACAAATTGTGAAAATTGAGTTAACCCCCCAAGATGCAATTGCCGTACCACCACTATAAATGTTTGATTTTTTGAAAATCAATTTCTATCCTTGAGACTTTTCCTCAGTGATAATTTGAGGCTTGTATCACCTACTCCCAAGATTGTTTTGTTGATATAATACATAAAAGTACTATAAAAATAGTTTACAACTATGAAATACCAGTAGTCTTTTTTTATAGCCTGGAATAATCAATAACTACTTCTATAAACTGTTTGTGTTCTCCCAAAATTCATATGTTGAAACTCTAACTCCCTTTGTGCCTCTAGCTGGAGAGAGGACATTTGTGAAAGTAATTAAGGTCAAATGAGACTATAAGAGCAGGTCCCTGGTGTGATGGCATTAGTGTACTTATAAAATGATAAAGATAGAAAACAGTACACGTTTGCACATGCACTCTCTCTGTCTTTCCATGTACATGCACTGGAAAAAGGCTGTGAGAGGACACAGCAAGAAGGCAGCCCTCTATAAGCCAAGAAGAGAGCCCTCATCAAAACCGAATCAGCCAGCACCTTGCTTGGACTTCACAATCTCCAATGCTGTGAGAAATAAATTTCTATTCTTTAATCTAGCCACTTTATGGTATTTTGTTTTGAAACCTGAGCAAACTAAAACAACCGTTAAAGAATTCCCAAATGTTTCCTCCTCAAGAGTATGTTATTAGGTAGATCTGCTCAAGCAAAAACAGAACTATTACATCATTGCCACCAGGTGTTCCAGACTATGACTATTTATCTCCTGTTACTACCACAGGCCTGCAAGCTGCACTTATGAACTCCATGGAGCTTAAATTCAAGGTCATACCATCTGAATCTTACCCTCCATACATGGCAAAAATCTGTCCTGCTGTTTTCCCATGATCTCATATCAAAAAGAAAATGTGTGTGTACAGACTCATAGTAATGTAATTCTTAACGGCATGTACTCTTCATTTTACTGAATCTTATGGTTTCAGGAAGAAAGCAAAATAAGATTTTAGACATCTCTTTTTATCTGTTGTGAGAAATAGAAAATGATTCTAGTGCACTTAAGTGAAAAGCAATTCATGAAAAGATAATTGGAGAGGTTAATAAACTAACAGAAACCAAGGCAATCGGGAGATGAAGAGGCAGGTGGTTCAAATATAGTCTTACAGCACTAAGACCTATCAGGATGCTTCTGTCTTTACCAAAGCCACAAATAATCATTTGTTTAACAAATATCTTTTGAGGAAATGCTCTATACTAGAGACTGTTCTTGGTACTGGGGACATAGCAGTGAAGAAGGCATGCCTCTGTAGTCATGGATTTTTGATGCTAGAAAGAGTCTTCAATAAACAAATGTGCAGTATAGTGCAATATCAGATTATAGAAAAATAGAGTGATGGGATAGGTTGGGGGTTTTAAAATAAAATAATCTCAGAAATGACTAATATCAAATCCTCCTATATTTAGAGAATTTCCAATTAATCAGCACTCGGTGATGGACCTGTTCCACAATTGGACAATGATAAAGGAAGAATTGGTCTCTTTGGTTTCTGTATTTGCAGAGTTTAATCTTACACCAACATTAACCACCAAATGAAACATAAAAAGCTTGTAGGAAATGATAAAAATATACTCAACCAAATATATCTCAAATGAACATTGTACCTTACAAATCTTTTGCATTTCCTGGATTAGATAATAAACTGAGAATAATATAATCAAATATAATCACCTTTTACAATCCATACCCTTCCTGAAATCCAGCTATAGACACTGAACGAAACTAGCAGCAAGATATTAACCACTAGTACATTGCAAGACTTTGCCAGATTCTTTTATTAACCCAATTTAACAAGTATTTATTGAACACTTTGTGCAAGGCATTGGACATTTTTACACCCCTCTGCTCAACTTCCAGAGAGGCAAGATATTTAAGTATCCTTAATATAATGAACACTGATGCCTGATTGGTCTGCGTAAGTCAATTCTAGTGGAAATTCAGAAATCTGCATGGTACCACCTTACAGATCAAAATAAACAACCATCAAACACCAAACAAGGCTTCTATGCATACTGAATGAGTCCTAGTTAAGTTTTAAAAATGGTACTGACATGTGGCAGAGTTGGGTGTTTATCTCAATAATCTTACACTTTTTCAAATAAACATTTGCATATAAATTGCTTTGAAAAATATGTTATCAACTCAGAAGGTAAAAGAGACTGAATTAATTTTAATCCTACTTTGAGCTTTGTGGTTCTAAAGTTTACTACTAAAACAGGATCTCTTGAAAACTTCCAATTTTGTGAATATAGTTCTCAGTTCTTAGGCTTTAAAACTTTCATCAGCTTCAGTACTTCAGAATAACATCCACTCTAAATATCTTCATATATTTGTACTGCTTTCCTTCTCTGGAAAATGTATTGTCATAAAATTCTAATGCTTTCAGAGAAGTAATACTATGTTAACCTTTTCATGTTCTGCTAAACTAAATAAGGTTCTCCAATAGTACTTGTTTTAAATATGAAAAGCTAACATTTTAAGATTGGCCATTTGAAAATGATTCATATAGCTAATGGTAATAAATGTTTTCAAGGAGCTAGTTTACTTTTGTTTTTAAAAACTCAAATTTTCTCAACTCTCCATGCTCTTCTATAAAATATTACATTGTAGAGATAAAATATGACTATATTTCTTTTTCAAATATTGCTTGAATTTTGTTTAAAATGTTTCTATAACTCCTTTAGAATTAAAAAAAACTAAGTTTAGATCTGTAAGGCAAAAATAACATGAGTCATAGCAGGAATTAATATTTGCACAGTACCTTGTAGTTTCTGTGTATTTCACACATATTATCTTATTTGATCCTCGCAGTAATTCTGTGATAAAGGGAGTCCCACTAATCCAAATATAACAGATGAAGATATTATGGATCAGACATTAAGTAACTTATCAAGTCTCTTAAAACTAATAACTTACAGTTTTCTTTTTTCACATTTTTCCATTTTCATTATGTTGTGACTAAAAAATAATAACGAAAGGGATTGTTTATTCTATGTGTTTTAAATCAAGGGAAACTTAACCTGGTTTATAGATGAAGGAAATATGAATTATAGCCTCAGAATCTGTTCTCTTAACAATCAATTATTTTATTTGCACACATACATAGTAAGACATGAAGAGAAATATTCAAAGGCAAATTTCTCTAAAAAATATCAGGTAATTCTCCTCAAGGTTCAAGCTAGGTGTGGCTTTTAAGTAATCACTCCAGCCAGGTAACACACATATATCCAGTGTTCAAAATAAAAACTGTTCCTAATAATTTATAGAATCTGCCATGACAGTAACATGAAATTAGTTTCTAAATATAAGATCATTTATTTTTCTGAGTATTAACATATTATTCTTTATAATTTGAAACAGTATCATTAACTTCATCTCTCCATTTAAATTGATACGGTGAATAAAATATTTATAAGAACTATATGTATTTGTGAGTCTTTAGTTCAAGTTTAGGCTCATTTCACTCAAAGGTTTAAAAGTCTGATGAACTAAGGATCTAGAACCTTAAGAACAGTGAATCGTTAGAAAAAAATATATTGAAAGGAAGCTCAAGTGTGCTCTGAGATGAAAATAAACTTTAAGAAGAATAAATGAAGAATCTTTTAAAAGGAGAATAATTGAAACTGAGAATAGAAAAACGTAGCCTGGGAGTATCAAAAAGACTAGTGCATGTATCAGTACCAGTACTAATCAGCAAGCTCTGGTCACAAAGGAAGAGTGTGACATAAGGAAATGCATTTTACAGATATTAGCACTTCAGTGCATGAGACAGTGAACAAGACTTAAGTGTATCTGATACATAATAGTGGTGTTGCTGAGGTTTTACTCAAGGCACAAGACGGGATTTCTCCTCCAATGCAAAAACAACCACAGGCCATATTTATGATAGGGAAGTAAATGAGAGGGGATATAAATAAAAAAACAAATTATTAAACTGAGTTTAGATCAACGGACATCAAAATTGTTTTCTTTTTTTGATTGTCCTTTTTTGATACTTTTTATCATTAGATAGCAATGCTGGCACCTGTTTTTAAAAAACAATGTATGAATGAATGAGTGAAATAGATGAATCTTTCTGTAATAAAGTTATCTCTAGATTTCCAAGTTACAAAATTATAGCTACCACTAAATAGCAAAACTTACATAAAATCAGTTAAAATATTTACTGAGAATATTTGCAGACCATTTCATTATAGTTTATGTATTGTTATAACATCTTATTTTTTTTACTTACTTAAAATATTTTATTAATAGGAGCAATTTAAAAAAGTAAAATATAAATATCCTGAAATTCAATCATACGTAAATAATCCCATTGACAACATGCCAACTCTCTTTATAGATCTCACTTTCCATATGTAGACACACACACAGGGATTAGGGTGGCAGGGTTGGGGTGGAGAGAGAGCGAGAAATAAAGAGAATATTGTGTCTGTAAAATTTTATGTTAATTTAATTCTATAATACATCCTTATCTGTGCTGTTATCCACAGATTCTGAGTGGTTTGAGCACTTTTTATATTAGGCCTACATGATTACATCCTCATGGATCATTTTAGTTTCTAACTTCCAAAATGCCTATTGATATTATTTGTTCATTCTTCTTGCAGGGTGTTTCAGGTTTTGTGTTCATATTCATCAGCTCTTCATAAAGTAGAACATTAACATTTTGTTTGCCGTGTTTATTTCACTAGGCTGTCAATTGGTTTTCTTTTAACCTGAAGAAGTTTTGTCATAAACTTTTTAAAAGCTGTAGTAAAATACACTTTTCCTTTACAGCTTCTAAGTGCTTCTTTTGTTTTAAAAGGTTTCCTCATACCAAAATTACCTTTTTTTTCTAAATATTACATTCTAAGAAAAGTTGTATCAAATTTAATCTATATGGAAATTACTTTTGTGTATACTGTGAGAGACCAATTTTATTGTTTTTGTTGTTTATGAAATAAACCATAATTTCTCAATAAATTGTAATGTTACTTTTTTCACATGTCAAATTTAAATATACACAGTCATCTATTTTGATATATTGTTTTGCAGTGAACTATTTGTTGAATTATATTTTAAAACCATACTCTTTGAATATAATTTAGAATATATTGTGTCATCTAATACAAGTTTATCCTTTCAGTATTTTCATATTTTTTATTATTCTCAAATATGGATTATTTTTCCTACAAATTTAAACTGCATTTTATTTATTTATTTTAAAAACAAAATATATTACGTATTTTCTTATCTTCTAACAATTGTATAAATTTTATAAGTGAGAAAATATTGATATTATGTTCTATTTCCCCTCATACTAGATTCAAATTTACTATTTGTATAGATGTGCTTTATGTCCTTTTATAAGAGTTAAAGTGTTCTTCGAATATGTTTAGAAATTGTTAAAATTTAATTCTAAGTGGTTCATTTTTTGTCAATTTAAATACATTGTCTTTCATTTATATGCATGGCTTCCTAGTGGAGATACGTAGAATTAAAGTATCATTACTTTTCATTTTGGGGGAATTTTAAATTGTAATATAATTTTATATTTACAGAAAAATTGAAGAAATGATACATAGAACACTATGATTTCCTGGAGATGATTTTCTTTGTATTTTCCTGAACTTTTTGTATTCCTAAGTGTAATTTTTTCATCAAGCTAGAGAATTTTTTTCCATTGTTAAATTAAAAAAAAAGAATTCCATTCTCTCATCTCAGCTTCTGTCTCAAATAATACATTTGTTAGACCATTTGATTTTATTTTACAGGTCGTTGGGACTCTGTTTTCTTTTTTCAGTCTTTTATTCTCTGTTTTTCAATTATATAATTAATGTCCATGTATTTTGTATTTTTCAAGTTCACCAGCCTTTTTTTTAAATTCCAATCTGTTGGTAAGCCCTACTGTTGAATTTTAAATTTTACATATTTTATTTTTAGGTCTACAATTTACATTCAGTCATTTTTATAATTTTCATTTTTTTCTGCTGATGGTAGTCATCTTTTCATTCATTATGACTATATTTTCCTTTAATTCTTTTAAGATATTAATAGCTTTTTAAATTTCTTTTCTGTAAATTTCTACATCTGAGTCATCTCAAGGTAGATTTCTAGTAACTGCTAATGATTGAGATATACATATACGTATCATTGATATGCATATATGATTGATATATATATATCAATCATTAGCAATATATATAGTGTATATATAGTGTAGTATATATAATGTAGTATATAGTGTAGTATATATAGTGTGTGTCTGTGTGTGTGTATATATATATACACACATATATATAGTTCCTTTGCAAATCCAGTATTTTTAATCATATACTAGACAGTGTGGATGTTATGTTATTCTACTTCTGCTATTTTTTCCTGAAAAATGCTGTTTTTTGTTCTAACTGGAAGTTAACTTTGCTTGATGAAAAAAATTTAAAAATTTAAACCCTGTAATTCCTAAAGTGGGCAGCAAGTAAAACTTTTCATTCTTTCAGCATTTCAATTATTTCTTTTTGTGGTGGGAAACCTGGTATTTTTCTCACATATGCACCATTAAGGTGTCAACCAATAAATTGAGCAGAGTTAATATTAAAATTAGAGTTCCCTTTTTTTAGCTTCATTTCCCATGATTGTATTCTGTATGTCCAAGGTGCTTTTGAATGCCTACATTCTGTACTGTAACTCCTCCAACAGGTAACACTGTGATTTTCTACTTTGGTCTGCTGTGCCACTCTTTATCAAATGAAGAATGTTAAAATGTCTCCAGGTGAAAAGCTATACACATAGGAATTTTACCTAGTGAAGTTCAATTTCTTCAGAAGACATAGGAATCTAAACAAGATAATTTAACATAGATATTAATATTACCAATATGTATAAAAATTTACTTACCTATAATAGAGAATATACCTGTTTCTCAAGCAAGCACGGATCATTTCAATGAGTGATAAAATATTTGGTCATAAAGAAAGCACCAGCAAGTTAGAGATATTGCAAATTGAAATGGTAGAAACATTAAAAACAGCACTCTTACCACAATGTCATAAAATAAAAATTAGTAACAAAATCTAAAACCAAAAGGCCCTTCTACTTAGAAATTAAAAAGAAATAAAATGTTGATAAAAGCCATTCTCACTGGAGTTAGGTGATATCTCATTGTGGTTTTGATTTGCATTTCCCTGGTAATTAGAGAAGTTGAGCATTTTTTCATGTTATTGGCCATTAGTCTATCTTCTTTTGAAAAATTTCTGTTCATGTCTTTTGCCCACTTTTTAATGGAGTTGTTTCAATTTTTTTTTTGCTGATTTGCTTGAGTTCTTTATAGATTCCGGTTATCAGCCCTTTGTTGGATGATAAAGCATGATTGTATAGCATGCAAATATTTTCTCCCATTCTGTAGATTGCCTATTCACTCCATCATTTCCTTGGTTGTATGGAAGCTTTTTAATTTAATCACGTCCTATTTATTCATTTTTATTGTTGCTGTGTTTGCTTTTGGGGTCTTCTTCATAAATTCTTTGCCCAGGCTGATATCTATAAGAGTTTTTTCAACATTTTCTTCTAGAATTCTTAAAGTTTTATCTGTTAAGTTTAAGTCTGTTATCTATAGTGAATTAACTTTTGTGAGTGGTGAGAGGTGTGGGTCTTGTTTCAGTCTTCTGCAAGTTCCAAAACAACAGATGCTGGCATAGATGAGGAGAGAAAGGAACACTTATATACCGTTTGTGGGACTGCAAACTACAACAACCTCTATGGAAAGTAGTATGGACACACCTCAAAGAACTAAAAGTAGACCTATCATTTCATCCAGCAATTCCACTACTGAGTAATTACACAAAGGAAAAAAAGATATTTTATCAAAAAGATACTTGCACGCGAATGTTTATGGCAGCACAATTCACAATCGCAAAGATGTGAAATCAACCCAAGTGCCCATCGATACATGAGTGGATTAATAAAATGTAGTATATGTATACCATGGAGTAGTACTCAACCATTAAAAAAAATGGTGAATTAATACCTTTTGTAACAACCTGGATGGAACTGGAGATTATTCTTCTAAGTGAAATATCACAATAATGGAAAAATGAATATCACATGTACTCACCGTTAAATTGGGACTAATCGATCAACACTTATGTGCACAAATGGAAGTAAAACTCAATGGAAATCATGCAGGTGGTGGGAGGAGGAGGGAATGGGTAGATTCACACCAAACAGGTACAATGCACACTATCTGGGTGATTGGCACACTTATAACTTTGACTCAAACTGTACAAAAGCAATCTGTGTAACCAAAATGGTTTGTACCTCTGAAATATTTTGAAAAAAAAAGAAGAAATATAATGTGTTTTTTTGTTTTTTGTTTTTTTGGTAGACAACCTTATAGTATAGAACTCTTGATGGAAAGGAAAATATAGGTCAATATTATAGAATTTGTAAATTATGATTATCTATAATCACATGGTATCCTTTATTATTATTTTCTATTTCATCAATAGGGTTTTTCTTCTCAGTTAAACTGTAAATATTTGAAGGCAGAGAGATAATATGCATTTATTTTGAAATTTCCTACTCTGGCTTACATTCATTCTCTCAGGATAGTATTTAATAAGTATTAGAATGCAACAATTAAATTTAAATATATATACAGAAGTAGAATTCCTGAGTCACATGGTAGTTTATATATATATATATGAACTCATATATGTATATTATTATCACACTGTATACCTTAAATATATACAATTTTATATACAATTTTTGTCAATTATACTTCAATAAAGCTGAAAAAATATACCTTCAGTGAGCAATTGACAACTACTGGCCAGCCTTTTCTTAATGATTAGCTGTTAGCAAGGACCATTACTTTTTCTCAAAGTAGAATTATATTTATCTTAAGGATATTATTTTTTCACTTCCTCATTCCCCCACGTAAATCTACACCATCACACAATCTCACAAGTTCTTTTTATCTTGTCCTGTTCCATTTATATTTTACTAACTGAGTATCATTATAACCTGTAGAATTATCTGCATAACCTCTAAATTAGTTCCAATTCTAGTCAGAGTTTACTTCTCTATCCTTCGTTTTCCTGTCTGAATAGTTACTAATCTGCATATTGTGCTTTATAATTTACAAATCACTAAAATCCTCAAATAGAATGTTTTATCCTTACAATACAATAAAAAAAAGGAAACTGACATGCAATGTTATATGTGAATTGGCTACTTTACAATGATGGTATGTGGATGATCTGGAACCTTAACTAAGATTTGGATGGCAGATTTAATGTTTTTTTTTAATAAAATACAGCATTACTTGGTGAAGTAATCTACCTAGTTTGAATACATTTGTTTATTAATGTCATCTTGGCAAATAAAAAAATTGTCCAAAACCAATAATGCTGATTTATTTATCTAGATTATCATTCACAATGACAAGATTTCACCAAGAAGCTGGTCAGAGTTGGAAGAGTAATTGTGACCTTAAACTTTGTAACAGATTCACAGAGGACATAGCCCTCACATCTTAGTTTCCAAAGCAGCCAGTTCTAACACAGAGCATCTACCATAGACCTGACAAAGGTTTGAAATCAAACCAGAACTCACCTCTTTTCCCTCACATGTCTTCACAGCTCCTTCTACCTGATATATTTCTTTTACACTAAGGTAATTAATTTCAATATTACTAATAATTATAATTATTTCTCTTACAGGGATATGATTGCTTCCATGTAATATATTTAGAATATCATTTCTTAAAGAATACTTTCAATTACATATGTATTTCCAATTATGTTACCTTTATATAAGAGATACAATAATAATTATGACAAAATTCTTATGTATGCTGCCCAAAACAGAATGAATAAATTTGCTTTTGGTGAAATTGATTATCTCTAATGTTGTATATGTTTCGATCACTCAAACATTACATTACTTTGGCGATCAGAATAAGAATGATATTTATGGACAGTTGTTATCCCAAACAAATGAAGAAGATAAGCCAGATGGAAAGGCAGAGGGCTAAGAAAATCCTCCAGGGCTTCTCAGCTGACTTCTTTTCTTTAAAGGGTGGTTGGTAATACTTCACAATTCAAAACTATTCAACTTAAACCAAAAAATGCACTTGTTTGCATATTTACACTAGTTTTTTGCTTCTAATAGGTAATTTCTCTCTTTAGTGATCTAGCTGATACATCGATTGCAATCAGTTCCGCTAGATGTAACTGGAGGTGATATGGAATGATGGTCATTTGCAATTACAGGTCTGCTGAACACTGTTAATATTCACTTCACAAAAATCATTTTCAGTTGCAGAAAGTGTTCCCTCATATGATGTCCTGTTGCTCTCCAGAATGTGCTTGTTTATCTATTCCCTTCATATGAGACTAAAGAGGCACGGAGTGATGAGAAAAACTGAGCCTCAGCCACCCAGTGATTGGGAGACTTAGACACTCAATTTACTTTTATTACATTTATACACTAACTGTCTTTTGAAGGATTCATCACAGAAGAGTGACTCTCACCCCCATGTGATATATAGGGAGCTTGCATGATGAGATAGCTAATGATGTCCAGTAGACACATGATAATGAGAACAGGAGAACAAAGAACACTCGGCATAAATAAGCATAGTGTAACCAATGCCAAAGAAAAGGCATACTTTGGAATTAAGAAAAAGAGCCTAAGAGCTAGGACAGGTGAAAGATGTAAATTACCTTCTGAAACAAACGGTGGTTAACCTGGCATAAAATAGGTGAAAAGCAATAAATACATAAATAAGAAAAAAGAAGAAGAATGAAAATTCGAGGAATAAAGAGAGAAGAACAACAGATGGCAATGCAAAAGAAAGACAACCAAGACCACTAGGAGTGGAACAAACAAATCGCAAAAGCAGATTCAAGTAAATGTGCACGGCGGGAAACAAAACATAGTACAATATGAGGGGAACTTCAGTTACACATAGTGGAATTGCAGTATTTTGTACTTGGCTCTTCTGACCTGATTTTACAAAAAAATGGAACATTGTGTTAAATTTAGTTTAGTGAGTAAATTCCTCGAAAGACATGAGGGGAAATGTGTCAACAGAAATCCAAATATAATTAACCTGCTTAAATGGCTTGAATGTGTTAACATGAACAGAAGAGTCTCTGTGACTGAGAGCAAGTGCCTAAATCTAAGATGATTTCCCCTTCCTTTGTCTTCCACAGGAGAACCAAGTCTGTCTGAGAGTAATCAAATGGAGTAGTAGCAAACGGGAGTTTTGTCGACCATGGCATATAGATGAAGTTGATGTAAAACTTTTTAAAATGACCTAACTACTACTAATTTGGTGATTTTAGAAATGAGCTTTTAATAAGTATTCCATAGAAAAGCAACAAAAGTGTTTGAAAACAAGCAAATATAATAGGATCACTTTCATAATGTAGTACTTGAAGACAAATCAAAATAATAGTATATAATGGCAGCTAGAAAGTTATAAAAAGATATAAAGAAGGCACATTAGGTCACACAGGTAAGAATTCAACGAATCAGTTGGCAAATTTTAAAGTTGCTTAGAATCAACCACAAAAATAGCAGAGGAACTTACAATCATTTAGTATTTGTTATAAACACAATGATTGAAAATGACAAATACATTTCTGGATCTTCCTTATCAGTTAACCACATTGGAACAGACAAGAGTCACACAATAGACAAAGAAATAAGCTGTTCGAATTCCTGTTTTTATTTAGTAATTTTGGGTTAGTAATTGCTGAAGGAAGAGGAGTTCTAAAAATTGGTTTTATTTATATAAAGATGCTTGTATTAGTTTTCTTTGGCTCTATAACAAATTAGTGGTTTAAAACAATACAGTTATGCAGATCAGAAATCCAAGCATGGCTCAACTGGGTTTTCTGCTCAGATTTTCCAAAGGCTGAAATCAAGGCATCAGCTGGGCTGCATTTTCATATGGAGGCTTGATTAAGGAAGAATCTATTTCTCAGTGTATTCAGGTTGTTGGCAGGATTCAGATCCTTGAAGTTATATTCAGATCTGTGATCCATTTTGAGTTAATTTTTATGTAGAGTGTAAGGTCTGTGTCTAGATTCATTTTTTTCTTTTTCTGACATGTGATGTCCTCTTGACCTAGCACCATTTGTTGAAAAGACAATCTTTTTTTCTTAGTTTTTGTTATTTTAAATTTTAAAATTGCCGTGTTTGGACCCTCTTACAACTTCTATTTTTTCCTGAAATTTTATATTTTCTACCTTTTTAAAGGGAATTCGTAATTAACTGTTGAAGTTTTATGATATTTCTTTTAAAATCTTTGTTAACGAATTTTAGCATGTGATTCATACCAGTATTGACATCTGTTGAATATCTTTCTAATTCCAGATGTAATTTTACTTGTTCTTGGTATAATGAGTCCTTTTTTGTTGTATTCTCTGTCATTTTGAATATTGTGTTGGGAGATCCCTTATGTTACTTAATTTTATTTTAGGGACTAGTCTGTTTAGATTTAGCTTGTTTTCTTTCTTCTTCTTTTTTTTTTTTTTTTTGGAGGCAAGAGTTTTGCTCTGTCCCCAGAGCTGGAACTCAGTAGTGGTGAGATCATAGCTCACTGCAGCCTTGAACTCCTGGGCTCAAGGGAGTCCTGCCTCAGCCTCTCAAAGTGCTGGAGTTACATAGGTGTGAGCTGTATTAGGCTGATTAGATTTAGCTTGGAGGTTGCAACCTGCATCTGTGGACTGCAGTTACAACTAAAATTTAGTTTTCCAAGGCTCTGTAATGCTATTCTGCTCTGTTTCATTCTTCTGTCTCTGCTTGAACGCTTGCTATATCCATGCTGGTGCCATCTGTAGAGACAAAAGACACTTACTGGGGCCATCAACATTATTATGCGGTGTGAGCAATCCGGACCCGTGGATGAAAAGCACTTACCCTGGCCTGTTTCATGACTGCCAGAGATAGGTGGGGTTCCCACTCTATCTTTGCTGGTGCCAGGGGAGAGAAGTGCCCACTTATGCCACCTTTTGTCACTAGGTGGAGGGCTGGGATATGCTGGCCCTGAGTTGCATTCTACTATTTACTAAAGAGCTGAAGGACTCCTGTTTTTAATCACTGCTGCTGCTAAGTGGTAGATGATAAGTTTGCCAGGTCTGGCTGGCTCTACGTTGTTGGGTGGAAGATTGGGAAACTTAGGCCCTAGATCTGCTGCTGCTGGGTAGAGGACAGGTACACACAGGCCTGCTGGTGCCACCACTGTAGGCAGAGGGGATCCTTTTTGCTGACAAAGGCTGCTGGACTACAGTTAGTCAGTCTGTCTGGGTCCCAGTTGCTAATGCAGTGGGAAAATTGAGACAGCTACTGCCAGTAGTTGTGGGGCAGAAGATGAGCCTTCCCAGGTTACATTTAGCCCATTGCTGTGAAAGATTGGCCTGTTGCCACCAATAAATGTGGGGCAGGGTTGGGTTGGCACCTATCCCCCTGTTGGCACTGCTTGTCAAATTTCCACTGAGTACAGATCTTCCAATTAAAAGCCAGCTAGGCTTTCCCTTTTATGATTCATTTGATCAGAGAACATGGACTTTACTTTCCTCCCTCCCTCCTTTCCTTCCTTCCTTCCTTCCTTCCCTCCCTCCCTTTCTTCCTTCCTTCTTACAACTTTTATTTTTTGCTAAAGTTTTATATTTTTACCTTTTTTAAGGGAATTCGTAATTAACTGTTGAAGTTTTATGACATTTCTTTTAAAACCTTTGTCAAGGAGTTTTAGTCTTTTTGTTGATTTCTTTTTTTTTTTTACGTTATCTTTTGTTTGGCTCGGTTCTTCTAGGAAGTTCACTAAGAATTTCTCGGGAATAATAGTCCTGTGTTCTTAGCACAGTCAAACTGTTTTTCTGTTGCCTTTATATACAGTAATGTGTTGCTTAACGACAGGGATAAATTCTGAGAAATGAATCATTAGGCAATTTTGTCTCTGTGAACACAAGAGTGTACTTACATAATCCTAAACAGTATAGCCTACTGCGCACCTAGGGTATGTGGTA
>RJWJ010005468.1:0-21125 GCA_004363605.1 Indri indri
CTGAAAGCTGAACTAGAAGGTCATGAATTAAGGGCTGGGTACATTTTAACTAATCAAATACACACAAAAAGAAAGCAGATTTGGCAATACCACCTCAGAAAATATAGCAGTTAAAGCTTTTTATTAAGTTAAAAGAGTATTGTATTATGTTAAATTGGTAAGCTAATAATAAAGATATGGCATGAATAAACTTTAATATGCCAACTAAAAAGGCCTCAAAATGTATATAACAAAAATGTACAGACATATGGCAGAAGTTGATAAATTTTTAAGTCACTGTTTTTGATATATAATAGGTCCCATGCTCAAAAATAAAACAATATAAGGACTGAAAAAAGAATAAGTAATATAATTAATGAAGTAGAACTAATAGAATATGCCAAACTTTTTATCTTAAAAGTAGAAATCTCATCCTCTTTGATATATTTAGTCCATACGCAATCACCAACTGTGAAAATAAAATTATCAGCCTCTTTCCAGGAATTATTGTGACAAAGAGCTGACAAAAAATATTTACCCAAATGAACCATTAGAATGTCAAATAATAGTGATGTGCAGTGATGTGCATGATGACTTCACCGCTCCTTGCATGCTTTGCTAGTCCCCATAATTCAGACATTTTGTGTCTTAGCTTTTACAACCTTCTGGTCTGCAATAATAATTTTCTAGTTTGCTGTGGAACTGCATCAAATCTATAAAATCTGCAAAAGTCCTCAAAATTCCACGTGTGGATTGTCACTGGCCCTCATAATTGTGCTTCACGTTTTGCACCAAATTCTTCTACAAAGAAAAACAAATATACCATGTGCTACAGAGAAATGAATGAAAAGTACCCACCAGGAGACTGCTGAGCTAACACTCAGCACCTTCCATAATTCTGCCTTTGAGTCTTCTGTAGACAACTCTGCCTTTCAGTTCCCCAATCAACACATTAAATATGCATCCTTTCCAGAAATTATCGTCTATATACCTTATGAATCTAAATACCAACACCATTTCACCAGGACGGCAGGAATCTCTTCAATGTTTGCTGTGAATGACAAAACCATGTAGCTCAACTGAACCATGGATGTGCAAATCTAGGTGCACACCAGGAATGGTAGCAACCAGAGTGTGCAGACAGGGCCTGTAAAACTTATGCAGCTGGTAACTTTTCCCAGAAAACAGACGCACGAGATTAGTAGCTGTTTTTCTTTCCTTTTTCTTTCCCTCTCCTTTTCTTGTTGACATTGGAAACATATGTCCTCCCACCCCACTATCGCTGCCACTGCCCCTCCCCGCCAACAAATCAGTCCCTTGCATGGATAGAGGGAGGGACATCTTGTCGCCAGTTTCTTCTCTATCCAGATGTGATTTTCCAGAGTAGCAGAACACAGGAAGCTGGCTCCACTATAAAGGTAACTTTGTGGGCCACTGGTCTCTGACACATGTGAGGAATAAAGTGTGGTGTGTGGTGTGTGTGTTCTAATGAGGCAAATTAAAAACTCCAGTGGTTCGCAGGCTTTCTAGAAGCAAAGTATTGCTCTATAGGACACAAAAGGGTTGATTTGAAAAACTCTTCAGAAAAACAGCGTTGTTTTTATTTGCTCTATAGAATAAATTTTCAAGTCAATACAAAAATCTGTTCTCCACAAAGATGCACGCATGAACTGTGGTGTGGACAAGCCCGTGCACCACGGCTACAGCAAATTCAGAGTAGCACAACTGCCACCAGCTTTCCCGCCCATTCCCATGTTTCTCTCTCTGAAAATGGTTCCAAAAGTGATAAAATATAATTATCTCCTATAGAATCAGTCCCCAAAGGTTAGAGACAGACACCAAAACACCCTGGATTCCTTTAACTCATTATGAAATGACTCCCCCAATGAGATATCTACATAAATACTTTCATAATCTAAGAACTTTTAAATTTATCTTGTTCTATTAATGTGCAAGAAAAATTCTTATCAGTGGAATTCCTTTAAGTTTCAAGCTATATGAATTGAATGTGCAGATGAATACAAAATAATAATTCATGCTTGTTATAACCCATTTTTGCTCAGAATCCCATAAGGACAGGACGGCACAAGGGAAAGCCCAGTGGCCAGGGCTCAGCAGACCCGGTTGTGCAGCCTGGTGCTTCTGAGGCCACTGGCAGGTCAGAACCTGCCTCTCGATTTGTCCTCTGGGGTTAAACCTGGCTTTATCTAAGGTGTCTCCCAGAAGTAATATTCTTTGCATTGAACTTGCTGCCAAACAGTTGGTAGGACTGTGTCTGTGATTCCTCCAGTGGAGACAAAAGTAGCCTGAAGACCCAGCAATGGCCGGGCTCTCCCTTGCTGGTGTCTTCGCAATCTTCCCCTCCTGCCTTCCGTGTGTCAGAATCCTTGGGAGAGTTAGAGGCACTCGCGGAGGAAACAGTATTCACAGTCCACTTCTCTCCTTCAACAAGCAAGAAGCCATAAGTTGTCTTTTATCACGTCCAGTATTAGAAAATTTATGTCCCCATGTGGAGGTACTGTGTGAAGAGGCATGACCCCTGAATCCAATGACAGTCCGCACCCACTATGCGGACCTCCAAATCACTCGCCTCAGGTACACGCCATTAAGTTGACACTGTAATTTATTCGCCTACGAGAGTTCCCTAGACATCCCAAATCACCCACATCAAGTGCACTGCAAATAGCACAATGGCCTTGAACTCCCAAGGCATCCTGGAGACATAATGGATAGGCCGGTCTGTCGTGACTGTGGTAAATAAAGGGCTCGGCTGCCCGGGGAAGGCAAGCGCAGTCTGCCCCAAAGGGGGAAGCTTGGTACCTTCTCGCTTGGTTCTAAATCTTCCTTGTTAAGTTTCCCCCCAGACAGCCCCCGGAGAGTTTCAGCCTGTGAGAAAAAGACAAGTGAATTCTATTTCAGAAACTCGACCTTAAGCAGCACAACGATGCTTAGTTGTG
Source organism: Indri indri (assembly GCA_004363605.1). Classification (NCBI taxonomy): domain Eukaryota; kingdom Metazoa; phylum Chordata; class Mammalia; order Primates; family Indriidae; genus Indri; species Indri indri. Next base: position 2,937 of record RJWJ010005468.1, read on the forward strand.
AAGCCCAGGAGAGGAGCTCACTGGAAATGAGTCAGGCACCAGGGCAGGCGTGGCTTCAGATAATCACTGGGACTTCACTGCCATTTCCACTCAGGCAGCAATTCTTGAGTTTCCCTCTGAGTGGGAAGCACAACTAATCCTTTATATTAATAGAAAAAGCTGGGTTCCAGCTCAGGGTCAGCATTTCCCCAGGAGCAGTGAGATGGTGCCCCAAGGACAACTAACGCCATGATCCACCTTGGAGCCTCGTGCCTTGGCTTTGGCACGGGGCGGTCAGTCCCCGAACATCACCAGCTCTGCAAGTCCCACCCTGAGCAGGAAGCTTCTGACCAAAAGCAACACAATCATCACTCTTTATGCATAATTGCAATTCTTCTCCACATTATTACTTAAATTTTTTTATAATAAAGCCTTGTTTTGACTTACAACGCTCAGAGGTGCTCTCTCAGGTTAACATAATGCTAGCTTTATTACAGCTCAAATGAGCACAATTTCTTAAAGTTAAGATAAAATAAGTTGTGTCAAGTACTAACGCCATTCTTGAGGCTGACATCAATCATCAAATTTTCATTTTATCCTACATCTTCATCCATCCCCTAGTCCATGCAAACACTTTAAAACAACCTTTTACTGGAGATAAATGCACCACTACCTTACGGTGAGATTATATACAATTTCCATTTAATTCTTTATGCTTCTCTGTGTTTTCCCAGTTTTCTTGAATATTAATAAAATGTTGTTAAAATCATAACAAACTTTTGAAAGTACACACATTTAATAATGTGGAACATTTATAATTGTGTGGGACATTCTAAAACTGATGAAAATCCTAACTGGCACTGGGTTTCTATTCTGTCTATCAAAAGCACTCAAAAGGTGCCCAGGACACAGCAAGTGCTCTGAGACCTCCTCAGGCAGCAATTAAGAAAAAAACTTTAATTCACTAATTACAATAGGAAAAACTGAATTACAGAACAACTGATGATTTGCCCAAGTCATAGCCTGGAGCACTCCTGGGGGAAGCTGGTCCTTGGCTCCCTTCATTCTGCTCAAGACCTCTATGTTCCCCCAGAGCGTACGGAATATGGAAGTGTGAAACCACATAGAAAAAGCCTTAACTTCCCAGCCAGTTTTTCTTTTTTTTCCTTCTTAATAAATTAAAGATTGACTTCAACATAATCATGCAGCCAATTGAAAGACTTTTTAAAAAGCTATGTTACAAAAAGAGTTGCTGCTTTTGTTCCTAGAGACACCAAATACTGAGTCTGACTAATATTTTCATTGAATTGGCAATTGGCTTGACTTGTTTCCAAATTGACTTTTTTTGTCCTTTGGCACCATATAGTTACAACCTTAATCTAAAAGTCATCAGCAAACTAAATGTAAGATTATTGATTTAGGTGCATAGGAAACCAAAAACTTGACATCTTGATGGAAAAACTTCATATGCTTTTATAATAAGAATAGCTAACATTTAATGAGCACTTAGTATATGCCAGGCAGTATTCTAAGCCTATGACACATATTAACTCATTCAATTCCTGCAGCAACCCTAGGGAGATGGCAAGATTATTGCCCTAACTTTAACAAGGAAGAAACTAAAACACAGAGTAGTTGAATAACAGCCAATAAGTAAAGAAGCAAATAATTGACTTGAGGCAACTTTGGTCTGGAGTCTCTTAACCACTGAGCTAGAATCACATCACCACCCTGCAAACAGTGGTGTGGTTTACTAATGGTGTAGGGCTACATAGTGATGGGGACCATGGGCTTTGTTGTCACACAAACTCAGATTTTCATGCCCAGTTTGTCACTTACTCTTTGAGTATCCTTAGACAAATTAATTATTAAGTAAATCTCTTTACCTCAGTTTCCTTAATCTAGTATTAGGTTATTAAGTGTGAAATGTCTGATTTCCTTAAGTACTAAGTTTGACATTTGATATCTCTGACATTTCACTTTGACACTTCTTGTTTAATGTTTATTGTGAAGGTTCCTCAGTCTTTCAAACACACAGTTTGGCTTGTGATTATCTTTCAATTTTTTTTAGAGTAATTTTTGTGACACCATGGATAAGTCAAAAATTCATGTTATTTTCAAATATGAGTTCCGTCATGGAACCAACACAGTGAAGGCACCTTGAAATATCAACGAAGTGTTTGGGAAGGACATGGCTAATGAACGCACAACACATGGATGCTTTGAGAAGTTCTGTTCTGGTGATTTTAATCTTGAAAATGAGCCACGTGGATGACATGAGACCAAGGTGGATAATGATGAGCTGAAAGCTGTAGTGGAAGCGAATCCATCTCAACCTACACGTGAATTAGCAGCAAAGTTTGATGTTACTATTCCAACAATATTGGACTATTTGAAAAAAATCACTGAGGTAAAGAAGCTGGATAGATGGGTTCCGCATGATTTAAATGAGCGTCAGAAGACAAATCATCTCAAAGCTTGCCTTTCTTTGCTGTCATGACATAAAGGTGAACCATTTCTATACTGTACTGTTATGTGTGATGAAAAATTGATTCTTATTGACAATCACAAGCATTCAGCACAATGGTTGGATAAAGATGAAGTGCCGAAACACAGTCCAAAACCAAATATTCATCAGAAAGAAAGCTAATGGTGTCTGGTAGTCCAGTGCTGGTATTATCCACTACAGCTTCATGAAACCTGGTCAGTCGATTACAGTGGATGTCTACTGCAACCCACTGGACAAAATGATGGGGATGCTTGCAATTAAGCAGCCGAAATTGGTCACCAGAGACCGGCTAATCCTCTTGCAAGACAACACTCAACCTATGTTGGACAAACAACGCTGCTCAAACTACAGAGGCTGGACTTGGAAACTCTCTGTCATCCACCATATTCACCAGACCTTGCACCAACTGACCACCACTTCTTCCAGGCTTTGGACCACTTCTTGCAAGGAAAAATGTTCAATTGTCAAGCTGTGGGAAACACTTTTCAAGATTTCATCGCCACTGGCTCTCCAGGATTCTTCGATACTGGCATAAATAAGTTAAGATGGCAAAACTGTGTTGGTAATTTAGGCACATACTTAATTAATTGTATTGCTTCTTGTTTGAGATATAAAAAAAGTAAACTTTTGATTCAAATTAGACATTTCATATTCAATGACCTTACCTAACTTACATGATTGCCATACCTAGTAGAGAATGTTTGCAAGGTGTTTGGCCAGTGTAAGCACATATTAAGGTTCCTGTAAATGGTACTTACTAGGATTATGTCAACTTTCTAGCATAAATTTTATCCTCTGCAATACTAGAATGCTTTAGAATGTTTACAGTGAAATGAGAAATTTACAAGGAAGGTGACTCCCTTGTTTCAGAACTGAAGAAGAGTCAAAAGCCAAGATGTAGCTGTAGTTGGAAAGTTTTGCAGATCTCAAGTGAGTAGCACTTTCATCTAGTTATTCTTTCATTCAGTGGCATCGGAAATATCCCTAGTGGAGTGTTCCTAAACTCGTTTTTGCTGCCAAGATGCAGAAACACAAACAACGCAGTGCTTGTGATCCCTGCCTTAAGAGATCTGTGAACAAAATGGAGAAATAAAGAGCTGGCAGGAAGGACCGTGCTGAGCCAGCTCAACACTACACTGCTTTTTTTGGGTGGGTAGGGAGCAGGTAATTTCTTCCACGAGAAAAGCCAAAGCATATTATTCCAGTGAAAGTACTTACACAGAATAGAGACAGAATATAAAAAACAGCAAATTGCTTTAAAAAAAAATCAGTTCCTATGGGAAAAAGATACTCTGGTTTTATTCCCGCGGAACAGAGATTAATGCTGAGAGGAAGTGTCTAGCAAGAGTCCAGCAAGTGATAGGGAAGGAAGTAAATTAACATTTGCTAGATGAGCAATAGAAGAACACTTAGAGAATTCTCCATGCGACAACCAGAACCTTCTTTCAGGAAAGACACTTATTTGCCTTGAATGACTCCTGAATGTGTGTACATTCCAACTGTGGTCACAAAGAGAGGAAGTTTGTCTACAGAAAATTATTGCCAACATTTTTAAACTATTTTCTGTATTAATATATTTTAAAAGTTTAAAATGTAAAGGAGGAAAAAATAATTTCGCCTTTTGGAATTAGTAAATTTTGCCAATTTTTGCCAAAAAATTCCTAAGACTACTGAATCTGCAGGGTTGAGAGGCCAACAGAGATGATGGTTACAGAGTGTATCAGATAATTTTTGTGCCATAACGAACCGTCCTGAACTTGGTGGTTGTGATGGTTTATTTCACATCACCTTGGCTAGGCCATGGACCCACATATTAGGCCAAACACCATTCTAAACATCACTGAAAGGGTATTTTTTGGATAAGATTAACATCTAAATCAGGAGATATTTAGTAAAGCAGATTACCCTCCATAATTTGAATGGACCTCTATGACTAGTTGAAGGCCTTCAGAGAAAAAAGACTGAGGTTCCCTGAGGAAAAAGGAATTCTGCCTCCAGCCTATCTCTGGACTCGGCAGCAACATCATCTCTTCCCTGGGCCTCCAGCCCACTGGCCTGCTCTGTGGATTTAGCACTTGCCACTCAGTCTTCACAATCATGTGAGCCAATTCGTTAGTAAATCTCTCTCGTTCGCTCATATATCATATATAGATATATATGTTGATAGACAGAGATTCTATTAATTCTATTTACTTCTCTGGAGATTCCTAACTAATGCAATGGCTTATACGACAATGCTTATTTTGCTCAGGTCGGCAATTTGAGCTGCCTTCATCAGAGTAGCTCTGCTAGTCTGGGCCAGACTTAGCTGACCTGGGCTGAGCCTATTCATGCATCTGCAATCAACTGTCATCTATTAGCAGATGATGTTATAAAGATTTGCCAAAATATAAAACAGTTTCTCTTTTCTCACTAATTTCTGGGGGTTTTGGAAAATGGTTATTTTTCATAAAAATATGTTATTTGTGTTAAAATGTGTTGGGCTTAATATTATTTTTAAGTGATTTAATAAATATTTTTAAAATTTCTGAGTTTAATTTTTAATGCAATGATAGATATAACCCACATGAGCAAAAGCTCTTAGGGGTACTCGATAATTTTTAACTGTGTAAAGGGGTCTGGAGGACAAAATGTTTGTGAATCACTGCTCCAAAACATGCCACTGTCATCTGGAAGTAGCTGTTGTGGATCACACCTTACTCTCAACACCATGGAAATGACCATGGGCACTCAGACCTCTTTTAGTGGTGACCAGTGCCATCCGCTACATAAAATGTATTGCAGGTTTGCCGTATGTCCGAAAGGTGAGGCTTGCTGTGTAGGCAGAAGCTAGGTCACGGGAAGCTTCGTGTATTTAGATAGGGTTTCAACTTTACTAAGGAAGAAAAAAAAGAGTAACACACATTTTAAAGAGCAGAATGATGTGGTCCAATTTATATTTCAAGAAGATAAGTATGAGACTGTGTCTATGATTGAATGAAGGCAACCAGGCTGAGGCTAAAAAGATCACTCGGAGCTTTTAGCTGTAATCCAGGTGAGAAGAGATTAGTACCTCCTAATTAAAGCAGGAACAGAAGGAAATGAAAGAAGGTCTTTTGGGAGAGACAAAGGAGACAGATACGCACTACTGGGTGACTAAACGAATACACAAAATGAATGCCACATCCTTCTTCCTAAATCTTTCCCAATACTTCCCTCAAATTCTTAACATTATCCAAAACGCATAGACAAGTGTTTTACAAAAGAAAATATACAAATAATCAACGAACATACTAAAATGTGTTAAAAATCACTAGAATAAAAATGCAAATTTAAATAATAAAATAAATTTTATTTAACAAAATAGCAGGTTTTTTTCTTTAGAAACACCTATTTTTAAGGGCAGGAAAAAAGACTTTCAAACATATTTGACAGAAACATGAATCAGCATAACCCTTCTGAAAAGCACTTTAGAAACATGTATCAGGAGTCTTCTGTGAATTTATCTCGAAGGAGTACTGCTCATATCACTCATCGCTATCTTATATACCATATAATTTGCTAATTTACGTCTATTGTCAGTCTTTACCTACAAGGATGTAAGTTCTACAAAAACAAGAATTATTTGTATTCCAAGCACCTACAAAAAATGCCCAACGCATTGCAACTGCTTCATAACCCCTTCTTAAATAAATGAATTAATAAGATGTCCACAAGGCTTATGTACAAAAGTGTTCACTACACCATTGCTTATGATAACTAAACATTGACAAATTCAAAATGTTCACCCATGGGAGACTGGCCGGGAAAATAATGGTGCTACCATCCAATATAATATCACGTGGCCATGAGAAAGTAAGTCATTAAGAATATTTAAGGCTATGAGAAAACATGTGCAATATATTAATAAGATAGGAAAGGATTAAAAAGTGTATGTACGGTAACATATTAATTTTATTAAGAAATAGTAATAATGCCAAAATGTGAACCATGTTTACCTCTACTGGTGAGCTCACAGTCATTTTTGTTTTCTTCTCCACGCTTTCCATATTTTCTACAACCAGGTAAATAAAATTTTGAACCATCCTCATACTCCACAACCTTCTCTAATATATTTCATCACACTGCATGGTATAATGATGTTTACAATAATAACACAGGGTTATTTTATAACAGAAATTGCGCTTGATATCCTCTATTTAGAGAGAAAGAAAATCCGTGTGGTGAAACCATGGATTTAATTTGTCTCAATTTTTCTGTGCTCTTATTTCTAAATTCAGAGGGTGGGCAATGCACTTTTTAATGCTTTCCATCCTAACAAGCTCAAATTTTAAAATGTTAAAATTCTCTAAAGGTATCTTCAATTACCTGTAAAAGTCATTTATATGAAATATCTAGGTCCACAATATTGCTGGTTAAATGAAACATTATTGCACACATTACAGGGGAAAAGGTATTTATTTGACCTTTGGCAGTTTCAACAGTGCAATTTAATATTGCATTTTCTATGCCATTCAAGTTGATCACACAGTGAAAATGGCAGAATTTTGAAAAATCTATACTACATTAGTATCAATTTATTGCACCAATTAGCATCAACATATTATACATAATACCTGAAAGTTTTATATGCATTTTAATAGTCTTACAACAGGATTCAAAATGGTGTATAAGAGAAAGAGAGGCATGGGGAGTTTGCATGGCTGGCTCAGGCTTCCACCAGGGAGTGTGTCCACATTGACACATGGGATGAAAGAACCACAGAGATGGAAATTAAGTTAAGGGTTCCTCCAAAACTCCTAATTTGACTGAATGCTGAATTATGTTTTTCCTCATCAATACACTCTGTTAACTAGATTTTTTTTTTAACTTAGTGAGAAGTGACAAAATGTAATCCTACCACTCATAGAATAGAAACAATTTCTATCCATTGATCTTCTAGTTGTCATTAAGAAAAGTGAATTTTGGGGCTTCCATCTTGACTTCAGCATGGCCCTCACCATGCAGATCCACCTGTGGGAGTTTTCTTGAGCTGCAGAGCCCAAACATATGCTCAGAATTCAGATGGAAGATGATCTTATAAAAGGCACTAAACTCCAGTGCGTAACATTGGTTTGATACAGTTGTTATATTCAGATTTTGACCATCTGGTTCTTTTATTTCACCAGTCTGTGTGTGCTTGGGATATTATTCTACTATTAAATTGAAGAAATACCAGGCTCACAATAAATAATCCAAATAAATTATGTCATAATGTTTATATTAGGCTCTGTCTGCTGAGCACTGATTAATAGCACTTTGGCCATGTTGATTCACCATCTAGGCGTGTTTATTTGAATATATTCCTTCCCCGTTTTCCCAGGAATCATTTTCTTCACTATCTCAATATGCATATTTTTATTCTTTTAATGAGGTAATTACAAAGAACCAGTCCTAACTCCTGTTTCTGCATGTATGATTATCTAGCTAGGCAGTTTGAAAAAAACAAGGGGAATACTGTATGCAAGATTTTAAAATCTTTCAAAAATATGTTGATGAGCTGGCAAGAAAGTAAGAAATACTAAGAATTATAAATCTAAGTCAAGCCAGAAACCTGCAAAGGTAAACAGAGCATTCAAACCAATTTGTCACCACTGGGCATCTGCCAAACTCAGTGAACTTCAGCTACAACTTTTATGGCCTAATGGGTGGTTGGGGAGAGTCAGAGACAGAGACAAAGGCCCAGGTCAGCCCAGAAGCCCACCCAGCTTTTCAAAGAGAGGAAATCCTGAAGGTCAGAGCAAAGGTTAATATTAAAGAAAAAAACAACTGTGCCCACCTTTGCCATTTACAACTGCGGTCCCCAACCCCAGGGCTGCCAACTGGTACCGGTCGGTGGCCTGTTAGGAACTGGGCTGAGCAGCAAGAGGTGAGCCGTGGGCTAGTGAGCGAAGCTTCATCTGTATTCACAGCTGCTCCCCATCACTTATATCACTGCCTGAGCTCCACCTCCTGCAAGATCATCAGTGGCATTAGATTCTTAAAGGAACGAGAACCCAACTGTAAACTGCACAAGCGAGAGATCTAGGTTGCGTGCTCCTTATGAGAATCTAATGCCTGATGATCTGAGGTGGAGTAATGCCTGATGATCTGAGGTGGAGCTGAGGCGGTGATGCTGGCGCTGGAGAGCAGCTGCAAATATAGATTATCATTAGCAGAGAGGTCTGACTGCACAATAAATGTAATGTGCTTGAATCATCCCAAAACCATTCTCCCCCCTACCCCCATCCGTGGAAAAATTTGCTTCCATGAAACTGGTCCCTGGTGCCAAAAATGTTGGGGACCACTAATTTAGAACATTACAGAATCCAAATGGAGAGCTGACCTCTGACCCCTTTGCTCCTGGGAAGCTAGGGCAGAGGAACATGACCTAGGCTTCGTCAGAGGTCCAGGTCTAGGATCTTAAGAAAGTGCTGCAAGCTCTGAGGAAGGTAGAGATTATGTAAAGTCATTGCAGCAGTAGAGTTAAAAACACGGCAGTATCAGGGCAGCAACTGTTCATCAGCAGCATTGCTAACGGCTGTGTTCTTAGCTGCCTAGCACCTCTTGATTTCCACATATTTTCTGAATATGGTTCTCTGGACTTGAAATTGACTCTTCTAATTATACTTCTAATGAATATTACTTCTTCTGAATTTCCTACTTAAATCAGCCAGAGTTCATTTGTTGTTTGCAACTGAGCAATTCACTGATATAATCTTCCCACAAACTCAGAGATCTTCAATGACTAAGTCAAAGAATTTTATCTGGGGCAGAGGTCACTCAGGGAGGCCCAAATATAAATAAAAGATGATAATCTGGAAGAAAGTTTTCTCACAATTACAGCTGCTGTGGGTCAGGGATCTCTCCAGGGGTCTGACCTCCATTGTAACTCTGTGACCTTGAAAGGCTTGAGAGTGACCCTACCCTTCTTGCCTAATACCTTCTTAAACTCTCATCCATATGACAATGACTCATGACCACTCCAATAACAAATCTTGAATCTTCATAGTCCAATCACATTCTGACTAATTCACATCAAGAAGAATTATCATGCTCATTTTCCAAATCATAAAACTGAAATTAGTTTAGTAGCTTGACAAGTAACAGTGAAGAATCAAAAGCCTGCATCTTAGGTGTTCACAATTAACACTGCCTCATGAAACTAATCATTTGTTCCACTTTGTTTTCATAGAGGTATCCTCATTCATTTTTAAAAGAAATAAATATTAAGTACCTATAACGAGTCCAGCACTTGGCTAGGTGTTCTAATTGACATGAAGAAGTGGTCTTCCCATCAGGTGGTCCTGTAATAGTATAAAGATCTTAATTTGAGAGCTGTTTTATCAAATTACTGTGTGTGAATTCAGATAAAGCCTCAGTTTCCTCATTTATAAATTGGAGGTGATACTCATTTGCCCTGTCTGCCTAAGAGTTGTTGTAAAGTTCAAATAATAAGTATCACCAGTAAAATAATAAAATACTCTTTCAGGTATGTGGAGGCAAGAAAATTAAGAACACTTTCCAATAATTAAACCATGAAATCAATATATAACTTTAGTCAAAAGCTAAAATAAAGTCAGAAATGCAAACATTAGGAATAATGCCAAACAGAGAACTTTCACTGAAGGGTTTCAGTGCAATGGGTGTCTTAGCCAAGACCATCTACATTACGGAGATGAAAATATCTGACTTAGTAACTTTCTAACCCCCATCTTTGCTGAGAGATCATTTAGAAAGTTGTACACTTTTAAGGTAGTTCTGTCTACAAGCTTATGTTCAAATGGAAATTTTTATCAATGGGAGCATTGTAGTTCACACTGAAATATTTGTGATTTAAAATTAGTCTTGTGAGTGTGGCTTCTACGAGCCCACTACTGAAGATGATTTGCTGACAGAATTAGATTTCTGAGCCTACCAGACTGAGGGCTAAACCCTAAACCACCAAGGTGACACCATCCTGGGAAAACTCAGGAAAAACAGCCAACACTTGGAATCTGGAATCTCAGGGTCTACTAATTCCTCTGGGACAACTCTTTCCTCCACCTCACCTGAGCTTGACTGCTAGGAGGAGGGAATATTTCATTAAAAGGAGATTCAAGGCATGGGCAAAGGAATGCACTTGGTAAGTAAATGGGGATAAAAATGAGCTCGGCGTGCTCAAGTGTCAGAGATTAGACAAGCTTGGCTTTTGTAGGAGAGTCAAAGACATGGAACCAGAAAGGCGGGTGAGAACAAATTCTGGAGGACCGTAGATGCCAAGAGAAAGTGCTTGAAGGTAATTTAGCGGATAGAAAAGGTAACTGAAAGTTTTAAACAAAGACTGTTAGGATTTAATGGGTTTAGAGAGATTATTAATCTGGCAGCAATGTGCAGGAGATGGGAATAAGTAACGGGCAAAAGGCCAGTGAAGAGGTCTTCTGTAAAAATCCAGAACTTGACCGAGATTGTTTTTTCCCCGCCCAGTACCCCTCTTTTCCCATGGGAAGAATACCTCCCTTTGCATGCAGAGCTATTTCTTCTCCTCGTCTCCAGCCTGTGCCTCTGCCGGAAGTTGATTTAAATTACCCTGTCCCAGTTTCTGCTCATTGGCCCAGGATATCTCCACCAAGGCAAAATCCTTCAGTGAGATTTTTCACTTGATTCCTGCCTAAAAGTGGAGCCAATCATCTTCTAGTCACACTTGAATGGGGCAGCAAATCAAATGGGAAAATTATCTCCATAGCACCGCTGAATTCTAACTGTCCACTTTGTGACTCGTGTCACTCTGCATGTCCCTCCTCCATGCTCATCCCAATCCAAGAAATCTCGGTCATTTCCATTCTCAACCATCAGGTCACAACTTGCAGCTGCTCATCTGAGACATCATAGTTCAAAACATTCTTTTTCAGTTTGAATTAAGTCTGACACAAATTAATATCTTATAATCTTTTCAGTGGCAAAATTTTCAATTACTACGCCAAAGGAAAGTAATGGTTTACAGTAGGCTTGTTTTTATCACCCTCAAATTCCTTCCTTTTAATTCTCTCATATTTCTTAGTTATTGCCTGCTGCACACCCAGTCACAAACATCTTCCTTAATATTTGCTCTGTTCCATAAAAGAAAGCTGTTTTAGTAAAACTTTTCTTCCCAATCACATCTGGAGATGTACCTTTGGAGATATTCCCAGGACTTCAATATTCTTAATGCCAGAATTCCACACCAGAAATCCTCGAACACACGACAAACTACAATGTGGAAGGAGTCTATTCACCACCTAGAGAAGTGGCTCCCAAACATTTTGAGCTCAGAACCCTATTGGACTCAAAAAGTATTAAGGACCTCAAAAAGTTTTTGTTTTTTGATTTATACTTATTAATATTTACCATGTTAAAAATTAAAATGAACAATTTTTTAATTATTTAGTAATTCATTTTAAAATAGTAATAATAAATCTATTATGTTATATGCAATATCAATAACATATTTTTATGAAAAAATATGTTCTCTAAAACAGAATGTAGGGAGAGGAGTCTATTATTTTCACGTTTTTCAAATGGCTTTACTATTTTGCTTAATAGGAGACACCTGGATCCTCCCTTTTCCTCAGCTCAGACTGTAGAGGTGTCATTGTAAAATCATGACACAGTAAAAGGGCAAATACAGTTTAGATATTACTGTCAACATAGTTTTGACTCCTTGGCTCCACTGAAGGGGTCTTAGAAACTTGCAGTGTTCTCCAGATCACATTCGGATAATAGATAACTTTTATCCGAGTGCGACAACCCAATCCCAAGTGCTAGAGTAGGTAAGATTTGCCTCTGGCTCACTTACTCCTACCCATTACTTTAGCCTTTCAAACACCTGGTGCCCAAGGTCCTCATCCTCCCTTCTGGCTGCTCAGAACTCCTCACCCTACTACATCACCAAGGTGTCAATGGAAAAGAAGCCAGACTCTGTAAAATAATTTAAAGAGGTTTATTCTGAGTCAAATTTGAGGACCATGACCCAGAGCCATGCCTAAGAAGCCTTGACCAAGTGGACTAGCCATGGTCGGGTTACAGTTTGGTTTTATACATTTCAGGGAGAAACAGGGCTTACAGGTAAAGACATAAATCAATACATGGAAGGCATACATTGGTTTGGCCCAAAAAGGTGGACCGACTTGAAGCAGGGACTTACAGGTTATAGGTGGGTTTGAAGATTCTTTGACTTGTAATTGGTTAAAGACATGAAGCTTTGTCTAAAGGCTTGGAAGGTTTTAAAATAAGGAAGTCTGTTAATCAGAGACAAGATACCAGACATATAGCTATTGTGTAAATTGAGGACCTGCTGGTTTGTCTTGCATAAACTTAGGCCTATCCGTGAGTTACAAAGGATGTCTGCAAGAAGGGTGGGGGGCATGATGAGGCATGTGAGACCTCCTCCTTGTGGCAGGCAGTTTACTTTTAGGATATCCCCTTGGCCAGGAGGGGTCCATTCAATCAGCCATTGGGGGGAAGCCTTAAGATTTTATTTTAGTTCACAAAGGTGTGACTGACCTATCTGTAGTGCCATATGTTCTCAAGATGTCAATTTCTTTCAATCAAAATTATTCATTCTCTATCCCCTGAGGGTCCAAATATGTAACATGCTAGTCTAATAAACTAGGCTGTTAATTGGTGATAATCATCTAATAGTTCATCCATCCTTCATACGACATTGTATTAATTTTTTTTACCTATTTTTTAATTTTACTTTGAATTGACAAATAACAATTGTATATATTTATGGGGTACAACGTGATGTTTTGATACATGTTTACAATGTGGAATGATTAAATCAGACTAACTAACAAAACTACCACCTCATGTACTTATTTTTTTGTGGTGAAAACATTTAAAATCTACTCTTTTAGCAAATTTGAAATATACGACACATCCTGATTTATAGTAGCCACCATTCTGTGCAGTAGATCACTAAAGCCTATTCCTCCTGTCTAACTGAAACTTTGTACCCTTTGATCGGCATCTCCCCTTTCCCCGTCCACCCTCCTCCCCCAGCCTCTGGTAACCACCATTCTACTTTCTACTTCCATGAGTTCAACTTTTTGAGATTTCACATGTAAGAAAATTATTTATATGTAAACATATCCAGTAAGAGGGCTCGCATGTCACTTTCCTCAGCTTGCATCCCTCTGCTCTCTCACCTAGCACTGACCCCGTTCGCAGGACGCAATGAGTATCGTCAGGTATGTACGTGAGACATTTGAATAAATGTGTCGATTATTTCGCATTCCTTAGTAAATGCCACTTTTGATTATAAAAAGTCGACAACCAGGCAACAAGCAAAAGATACCAGCAGAAAACCAGAACAACAAAAATATCAACTCAGATGCAGGAAGAAATGAAATGCCACAGCACTGACGTTCAAGGAAGAGCAGTGACAAATCAATTCCCTAGAAACCCAGCAATTTTCAGCTTAACTTCGTTTTAAGAATAAAAGTCAGCATCTTAATAATTATTCACAATATAAGAGCTCTTAAAATTATAAGCAAGGTCCAGATATGGGTTTTGAGGACATACGGTTTTGGCATCTTGTCCATCCAAAAACAGCAGAAAATGGATCTGGGTTGCTTTCATTGGAGTCATCTGAAACCCACAAGAAGATAAAATGGGGCTTTTGAGCTCAGTGTTAATGAGCATCACTTCACACATTGCCTCAAGACAATGAAGCCACATTCTCATGATGCAGGATGGGTAATCAGTGCCTCCAATTATCTTGAATTTTCAGAGGAAACAATGGTTAAGAACTGCTGCAAGCTGTGCATTACAGAGTGGAGTGGCCAAGAGAAAGAAACTCAGATTTTATATCATATCATTTTTTGTTTTGGAAGGCACAAACCTACCTATTTAAAAAATATTTTTATTATATAGGAAACAAAATATCTTTTTCTAAAGTAACAAACTTGCAGCAGCCACTCATAGTGGAATAAAACGTTTCACAAACTCTCTGGCTTCACTTGATGGCTTTGCTCTCCAGTAGTAACTCGATCCACTATAACTCCAGGATCTTTCTGTGGATTGGCTTCTAATTTTATAAAATCCAAATGTATCGCCATAGGAAAATTCAGAACAGGCGCACAAGTTTTTGCGCTTTGGTTACTGAAATGGATGTTGCCTTGTTAATCTTAAAGGATTGGTAGAGCAATTTTATCACATTTTCTGAAAAAAATCTATACAGATTTAAGGTCGCATTCTGGATTTAATTGAAGTAACCTTTTGTACAATCTAGCTTTAATGAAGTGCAATGAAGTTAAACTCCATGGGGGCTATTAATCTGAAACACTCCATTTAAAAACTACAAGGGGAGTTTTTAATAAACAGTGTGAACTAATGCCCATGTGGAAAGGTAATTGAGAGAGAACTGGTGTCTGGGCCAGACTGTTATTAAACCCTTATCACAGGTAAAGCCGAAACGCCAATGGCAAGCCACCCTGTGATTTATCGTGCCCTCTTCATCCTAACTTTAAAGGAAAGGCTACGTTTAATAATGAAAAAATCCTGTGACTAAGCTATAAAATAACTGAGCAATTACTTAGAATAATTTATACAGTGCAATACACTGACCTTGCTTTAAGCATAAAATCTACAAAATAACTTTGGCAATAAAACTGTGAACTACTAAAAGGACTAAAGGTTTTAACCATTTTTATTGGGTGGCGCCTGGGGGGACCATAAATACGTATTACACTCTAATCACAAGGCTTAAGAAAATTCATATTTTTTTATCTTAAAATAGCTTTTCAGAGAAAAATTTGCTCAGTTTGGCCAATTGGCAATCAAGAAGTCTAATGCCCATACTTTATTGGGATTACATGTAATCTCTACAATATTCTTTCTCCACGTGTGAATTCTGCCTCACTCTCTTTTAACTCCCAGCCATGACCTATGGAGGAAAAATGGCAATAACTTTTCTATATTACCTATTTAAATATTTACTCTTTTGAAATTAAAAAAAAAGAAGGCAACTGTGCTCTGTTGCAATAGAAAGGATTGATGCTATCTCCCCAGCCCACGGAGGCAAGGATGCTTCTATTTCTGGATAAGTAAATAACGCTCCACCCAGCAGCAATCCACAATTGATGTTTCCACTTGCCACAGTGGCTTTCAACAACAAAGTTCAGCTTTTACTCCAAACTGGCATCAGAGCAGCGCATAACCAAGCATGACATATAACTCTAGCTGCCTTCGATTTCTCAAACACTGTGGCTGAGCAAACACTTTTTCTCTGAATGCTTTGAATTCATGAAATGATTCCAACAGGCTGTCTTGCATTTGACTTCACATCCCATGAAATCCAGTTGATTTCTGCAAGATTGGAATATCAGTATATTGAAACCCTGCAGAAACAAAGTTTCAAGACAGCAACTTTTGGCTACAGAACTCTGTACTCCTAAGGCTTGTCTTGCTTTGCCCCCAATAAAATTAGCCAGGTTAGTTCCCAAAGGAGAACAAAGCCACAAAGATGTTGTTCCTGGGGCAGCTTTACGTAAACAAAGATACTAGAAAGAGACCTCCCAGTCTTGACTTACCTGGAACAAGAAAGTTACTGCTTGAAAGCAAAAAGGTTTTATGGTATAAATGCACTAAGTAGTTACTAGTGTCTTAAATACATCTTGCTAAGTAGCTGACTCGTCGTTTGGAGGGGCATTGGAAGACTGGAACATAGGATGGGGCCCTTCAGGAAATGGGTCCCAGGGACCTAAGGGAGGCATGGACTCAACCCGGTTATCTGAGATGGGGACTGAGGAGAGTTGCATTGGGGTCACAGAAATGGAGGATGGTGTATGAGAGAAAGGGAAGGCAGTAGTACGATGGTTCAGGGCATGGCCCTGTTGTGGGGTGCTTTGTCTTGTCCCCAGAAGGTAGAATGAGCTTCAGAGGAACTACATGGCCATACATAAAAGCCTGATTCCTCATCAGCCCACACACCACCAAATCCTCAGATGAACCCCGCGTCCTCCAGGAGGGAGCCACCTTCCTGAGTCGGGGAAGATGTAGCTACCTTCCTTCAAGACTGGGAAACTGCCTTAGGAAGGAGACGGGAGTCCCACATCTAGTTTCACTCCCTTACGAAAGTCCACTGAAACGTCAAGAAAGGAAATTTTTAGGCCCTAGACCAGCAAGGATGGGGAGAACGGGAAAAGAAACCAGAGCAGAAAGGCAGAAAGACATGTGGTAACTGCCTTGGTGGTCAAAAAAAAGATGACTCCTCAACTAGCAGTAAGAAAAGCCAATAACCAATTTGATTTGAACCACATGATCCCTAAAGGCCCAGCAGGGAATTGTAACCCTCTGGAAGTGGGGTGAAGGTGGAGGAATGTCTGGAAGCCTATTTAAAAGCAGAATTCCAGATCCCCACTCTAGCAGGAAAATGAGTTAGTCTTTTGAGAAGATCAAATGGAAATTTTCAAGATGCCATCAAGAAGATAGAGTGGGCAATGTTGAAAAGAGGAAGATTAAGTGGAACTCTGCATCCTGGATGCCAGGACCCCCCACCCCAGCAATCTTCTCCCCCTTGGTTCCCAGGCCATCAACCAGCCAGGACTTTGCCCTCAGCAGAAGACTGGAGGCTCTTCTCTGAGGACTTGGATCTGCCGAAGAGGAGAGACAAAAGTTACTGACGTCAAGGTTTCCCCAGTGCAATGGCTCGACCAGACCACCCCACATCAGAGCCCACCTCAGAAAGACCATCACGTGCTCAGGGCTTCCAGGCATCTTCATCTTCTGGTTTTTTACATGACCAGAGCGCTGAGGAAATCCAATCATCTGAGAAAAATCACGCACATGAAAGAAAGAAAAAACAAGCACAAAAGGGTGATGATGACACTTTGGAGATTACCATGGAAAAGCTACTTAGATGGAAGATAATATCCTCCTTTAAAAAAAAATGATTAGTAGCCTCAGAAAAGTAAAAGAAAATAATGCAATTATGAAACAAGCACAAGATGCTATTAAAAATGAACATTGAGAGAACTAAAGCACCTTTTGAAAATTTTAAGATATGATAGCAAAAATTACCTATGGAAGGTTGGAAAATAAGACCGAAAAAAACCTCACATAGGGCAAAGGTCTAAAAGATGCAAAATAAAGCAGAAAAGATCATCAGCCCAGGATGACCACTGTCTGACCAACAACAGTTCCAGAGAGAGGAAAAAGAGAAAATCTCCGCAAGGTCAGGTCAGGCGTGGTTTGATTGAAAAGACATCAAATGTCTTTTCTGTCTCCAGGTTCCAGTAACTGCTTCCTCCTCTTGCCCCAGCAAATCTAGATATAAAAAAGGATTCTTGCTCTCACTGGCCCCAGGGTTCTGCAGCCTCCCACGCCTTTGTCAACTGTCCCTTTATTAAACATGCTTTGAGGTTTCTAGCTTGAGCTTGCCCTCTACCTCCTCCTGACTGATGGGATTCCACCCCACATTCTTTACCTCAGGCTGCTGGAGGACGCATATCTACAAATAAGGAAGTGGTTGAAATAAGAGGGAAACTGAGATACAGGAAGCGGAGGAGCAAACAGAGTGAGGAAGGGACTCCCTAGTGATGGCAAACGAGCTCCAGGGTAACACAGCCCAGCGTGGGACCTGAGAGGGAAGATCCCACCTTGGGTCAGGCCTGAAGGTTCTAGAAAAGATTTCCCAAGAAGATGAAAGTTTCAGAACACCTAACGTGTGGGAACTTCTAGAA
>RJWJ010005468.1:21225-68263 GCA_004363605.1 Indri indri
TGAAAAAACAGTTATTAATCCAGAAAACACAAAAAGTCATATAGGGGAAGAAAAACGATCATAACTTGCCACAGGCTCAGCACTGAATGGCAGTTACATACATCACAGTAAATGAGAACCGTGGCTATTGCTCTAACCAGAAGAATGGCGCAGTGGGGAGGGTGCTTGTCAGGGGTGGACCTGGGAGTGGGAAGGAGGGAAAAGCCCTTGGCTCCCATAAATAATGCCTGAAATCGAAAATTTGAGAAGCAGCAATAAAAGCATTCTATTTTTAAATATAGTGGCAAATACCAAAAAAAAAGGGGGCGGAGTAAAGTTTCAAGCTGTTGCCTCTGGGAGAGAGGTAATAGGAGGAGAGGGGTAGCGGGTTATTATTTTTCATAACGGACCTTATGGAATTATGTACTTCTTCAAACTGTGTACACACAACTTTGTTAAAAAATAAAAATGAGAGGGAGGGAGGAAGAGAGGGAGGAAGGAACGGAAGGAAGAGAGAGAAGGAGGGAAGAAGTAAGGGAGGGAGACTTGGTTTAAAAAAAAAATCAAATTAGCTCAAATAAAAACGGCAGGAGGCAGAGAGCAGAGACCTGGAGCTGCCTCAGCCCCGGAGGCCAGGGCCTGCCTCGGTGCTCCCTGGCCTTCCTCCTGCTAGCTGTCCTCACTCCCTGAAACCCTCTGACCAACCTAATATGCCAAGAGCCACAGTTCTCAGCGACCTGTCCTGCCCCCTGTCTGACCAAATCCCTATGCCGAGCCTGGTCCTGGCAGCTCCCCTCACATCCCCCACTATGTCTGACCACAGTTCCTGGGCACCGCATCCTCCCCTCACTGTGGACACTCATTAACCCTCCAACAGGGAGACCCACAGAGCCTGGAGATTTGTGGAGACGCTCCCAGAACCTCATAACCACAGTTCTCCACCTTCAACCCCCTCCCGCCTCTTGGACCAGTGGTTAGTTTCTAACATTTATAGGGGGGTTATTTTATGCAAGTCACTTCCACTGAGCCTAGATTTTGAAGACTCAGAGATAGACATTTAAAAATGAATTGAAAAAAATAAATTTTTAAAAAGATAGATGCTAATTGCTTAACTCGTGCAATTGAACTACTGAGTCTACCACTGACACACACTGTGGAGAAAGCACCCCCCACGCGGCAGCGTGGATAACCTCACCCACGCCAGCAGGAAATCCACACAACTGTGTCCACCTTGTTCTGTTATATGAGAACCCCACAGTGGGAGTCACCTTTCAAATTTTGTCTAGTACTTTCATCCCCAGACCGAATTTCAACTATGGTATCAATTAATTTAAGACTTCTGGCAGAATCTCTTCCCCACCTCTCAAGATCTAAGTCAACATCTTATCAAACATCTTATCAAAATAGAAAAACAAAAATTGGGCCCAACTTAAATAATGTCCCCCTTGGCCACACTATCAATTAATTTAAGTCACTGAGTATAGCAATCCTAAAATATTCCTCAGGATGCTCAGTACTGTATCAGTAGAACAATTGGACCTTAATCTTCCCATTAATGAAGTCACTAATTATTAGCCAGGTCCCATCACTTAATTGCAGGTCTCATCAATACCATTACTGATAGTCATATCTCCCTCCTGTAGCCACCCCGAGATAAATATATCGAGTGATATGGAGGACAATCTCTAAACACACCTTACAAGGGCTAAGAAAGTTCTCAAAGTCCAAGCCGATAAATGCAGAATATTAGGGAAATACTTGCAAGTCGGGAATCAAATGAGACTATACAACTACCACTTGTACTCTTCCCACCTTGAAAAATCAGACAAAATTGCCTCTTCCATTATCCTTCTCTGGAGTTAAAATAATCATCTGTGAGACTGTAAAATCAAAGCTCAGGTGTAGAAAGCAGAAATCACAACCAATCCAGCAGTGATGTAAGAAACTGGGTGCTAACAACCCTGAAAGCAGGAGTGAGCTCAGGGCTGTGTCTCCAGGAAGGGCCCCCAGAGGACACCCCTGCAGAGACAGGGGTGGAGGGGATGTGAGTGGCCCACAACAATGGGCCCAGGAGCTCCGGTGTGCACGCGGAGGAAGGAGCCTCACTCACAGATGACCCCAGCCTCAGTGCCCAGAGCCCGCCCTACCTACTGGCCAGCAGAAGCCCTGGGCCCTCGGGCCGTGCTTTCAGCTCCCTCCACCCAGCAATCTTGCCTATCCAGACTCCTCGACTAAGTCCTGCCTTTGCCAGGCCCTATCTTGACCTCGGTCTATTTAATTTAGTCTGTACTCACACTCTTGCCCTCCCAAGCCTGCCACTGCTCCCAAGGATGGGATGTTGGTACATGGCTATAGAATTTTCTCTTGCTTCACAATTTTCAGAGTGTCCATGTCTTGCAGCTTCCATAAGTGCAAAGATAGGCATGCATATCTTTTTTGTGAGCAAAGAAATAAAGTTCCCAAGAAAACTTTGGTCTTCAAGTGTTTGAGTTAGTTTTACTCAAAAAAATGTAATGTTACCATTTCAGGGGGAAAAAAAAGCCTTTAGGACTTTTCAAAGGCTCATTGGATATCAAATAGTCCTTATAAAACTGGCTATAGTATAAATTAATCAAAATTACATGTCTTTAATGTCCCTTAAAAATCCAGCATTTCATATTTTTAGGGGCCCATTGAAGCTGCAGAGGAGTCAGGGGAGGGAGAAATAAGAAAGCAAAAGATGAAGGGCATAAGGATGTGGGAAGGGGTGAAGAAGGCAATAGAGAAAGGGCAGCTTATGGGCAGAGAAGATCACAGGAGAGAAACAGTGGGATGGGGTGATAAGAGGGGAATGGAAAAAGAGTATGAAGAGAGTAAGGATGGTGGCAAAAAGCAGTAAGAAAGCAATGAGCAACAGAAAACACCTGCTTACTACCCCCCCCAAAACACACACACACATGCACACACTCATACACAACCTCACTTTGCTTCTTTCCAAACTCATTTATGTATTTCAGCCAGTGAGTCCCCATTGGGCAATTCAATATGGTGGAAAAGACTCTAGCCTGGAATCCAGAGAACCCAAATTCTAGTCCCTGTTGTGCGAATGATGAGTTGCGTGTGACTTTCAGCAAGTTGCCTAAACTTTCTTCATTTAATCTCTCCATAATCAGGGTGGTTGGCTTCCAGGCATGAGGGTACTGGGCCTGAACAGGGAGAGAAAGATGACACCAAAAGAGAGAAAATGAGAACCAAGGAGTGAAGAATGGAGTTTGGCTCATTCATTCGCCACCCTGGCCTTGTGAGCACTCCAGACGCGGTCCGAGTGACTCTAACACTAGGGCTGCAGTTCACATTTCTGTTTCCATCAGGAATGGCGGGCTGATGCCCCAGGCAGATCAGTCTGAGAAGAGCACCTATGACGCTCCTCCAAAAGAAGCCTTCAAAGAAAGGGGGGAAGGGTGATGGAGGTCCTGGGGGTCTTCCTTTCCCCAGAGTCTTCTGAATTTCTGTCCCCTTTTCTGCTGGCCCTCCACCCAGGTCATGGCCATTGCTAGCAATCCCCTGCTACTGCAGAGGTCATCGGAGGTGGTGATGGACAGTGACAATTATAATTAGGATAGTGATGTGTTGATGATGATGATGACGATAACAATGGTGGCAATTATAACCAATAACTATAATAACTAGGAGAGCAAAAATAAAAGAGGAGTGAGAAGAGAAAAAAGAACAGGAGAATGCGGAAGAGAAAGAAAAGGAGAATCACTGCTGCAGTAGCTGTGTAGGTGCCTTGTTTCTCCTTTCTCTCAGCAAACACTGATGGCCTGCCGGGCCTCTGCTAAGCCTGTTTGCAGTGGTGTCAAGGCCAACACGCTTCCCCTCCTTAGGGAGTTCACAGGGTAGGGAGGGTTACACACAGGTGTGTCCCACTGCGTCACAGTAAGTGCTGTGACAGGAAGCACTGGTCACAGAGATGCACACAGCCCAGAGACGGGTGGTCACGGATGTCTTCACATTTGTGAGCTGCGAATATGAACGGTTAGAGGGGGACGAGGTCGTGGAGGCTCAGTGACCACTAACAGATTACCATGAGAAGTGAAGCATTAACGGTAGGCCTGGGGTAGAAGAGCAGGTGAGGAGGAAGCGGCTTGGTGGTTAATGGGTGTGGAGGGCAAAGTGCAGGAAGAAGACGAGGATGAACTGTGAGTCTGCAGATCGGCCTACTGAGTGGATGGCGAGTTCATCACTGCAGTGGGGGGCGCAGGAAGGGGCTCAGGACGATGAGCTCAACTCTAGACATGCAGGTTTTACTTGCCTGTCTAGACCAACATTCACATGCAAACGTAAATCTGTCTGAGTGGAAGCTGCTGCTCAGCCACCACGCCATGCTGTCCTCAGTGAAGTGTGAACTCAGGTCTCTTCCCAGAATAGCTGTCCTGAAGACATAGAGATAATGGTAATGAACATGGATCTCTCCTTCAAGAAAATCGGAGACTAGTGGGAGAAGAGAGACATATATGGCTATTAAATTGTGCTAAAAATAAAATAGGATCAGTGTAAGTAGCATAGGTATCAAATCTGCAATAATATAGAGAAGGGGCATAGAGAGAACAGAGAGAAAACTACAGCCAGGATGCAGTACTTGAATTGATCTCCAAGGTGAATAGGCCTCAAATATGCCTTGGATGACAATTTTCTACGTTTACAAATGAGACGAAAAAGCTAAACCAATAAACCCTTGCCAACCAGCACGTCTTTCCATAGAGACCCCAACTGTTGGCTCGTTTCAGGGCCTAACCCCAAGGTCATTCCTGCTCTGCTCATTGTGACGTATCACGCGCATGTGTCACGTCACCTCATTTGGTAATACCATTGTTTGATGCTTCCTGTTCACAATCATTCCCATGTAAAAACGCTGTTCCCCACACAGCAGGAGCTGTTCCTGGTGAGACCATTTTTCACATCTGAGAGACTTTCCCCCAAACTTTCAACACCACCCTTTTAGAACAATCATCCCTTACTTCAAACTGAAGTCCCCGTATCCCACGTGGGTGTGTTCATTATTGGTCAACGGCTGACATTTACTACTCCTGTTTACTACTGAAATCGTGATTAGTAAAGTAATAAAAACCCACTTGGAACATGCTAAAGAAGGAAGTTCCACAGTGTTTCAAGGTGTCTCTTTCTCATTTTATTGTGCTCATTTATACATATTTTTTCTCTTTTATAGAAAAAGAAGCCATCTCTACGAAACCATGTTGACCAATAACTTATTCATATATATCCATCATTTTAAGTTTCAAAAAAAAGAATAGTTGATTTAGAAACATTTGTATTGTCCAATTCTATTGCTTCACAGTTTTGTGACAGTTTTGTCCACCCTGCAACACATTTTGTGCATCACAGCCAGATTCATTCCTATGACACTTCCTTTATGTCGCGTTCCTCCTCAAGAGGCTCCCTGTGGCCATCACATCCCACCTAGACTCCTCCTTCACTGCCTTGATGGCAACATCCATCGACTACCTCAAACTTGTTCCTACTGCTGTCAACGCAAACTCCTCCAACCAGCAGGATTTGCTCACTCAGCCACAACTTCTGCTCTCCACCTACCAAACACACATGATGTGCTCACACCTACACGTGTGTGCCATGCTCATACCTACATGCATATGCTATGCTCATTTCCAGCTCCCAGCTGGAGCTCCTTTACTCAGCCTGTATTTATTAACTTTCCACTATTGGCCAGGCCAAGTGGAGGACTCTCAGATATTTAAGACAGGATCTTTGCCACTCAAAACTTATACCTCCAATAGGCAAGACAGGACATCCAGGTAAATAATTTCCAGAATGTGACAGGTCCTCTAACAAGAGCATAGGTGAGCCCCATCTCAGGGTCCAAGGAGCCCGAATGTCTTAAGCATCCTTCTCCTTCTTCTCTACCCCACGACAGTCCATTTTTAATATCTAATTTAAGTCCAACCTCATCCATGAAGTCTTCTTCAACCACGTCTGTTTTCAGTGGTCTTTCTCTTCACTGAATTTATAGCATACTCTCAATCTGAAATAAAGAATTCCACTTCTGAATGATAGACTGCCTTCTTTGCTATACTTTCATATGGGTTGGCCTCATCTCCCCAATTATTATACATTACACAAGTCACAGGCAAGGATTCCACCTTCCACTTTCTTTACTTACCTCACCATACCCAGCATGGCGGGTAATTGTTAAAAACATTTGTATTTTATCTAAACTTATAGTATAATGCATGCATTCCATAAAGACTAGGTTTCAATTGTTTCTAAAAAGAGTAATACTAATAATAAGTGGACTAAAATAAAATTTTTAATAGAAAAGCTTTTCTGTTTTTAATGGGAAAATATGGATCATTTAAGTCTAATAAAAAGAATCTCCAACTGATTTGATCCTAATTTTTAAAAAATGCTTCATTTTTTCATTCATTCAACAATTGTGTACTGAGGACTTACTATGGTCTAAGTGCTTATATTTTTCACACGAGGTGAACAGAATGGCCTGCTTTGAAGAGCTTCTGTTCCAGAACTCTCCAAGAGAACAAAATCCTGTACCTTGACCTTCAAGGGTTTCCTGATTTCCCAGAGCCACTGGATCACTACGTTGGAGCCACAGTTCACAGCAGGTCATTTTAAGAATTCCTAAGCTAAGAATATATATCTTCTGCTTTGTAGTTTTTCCTCCCTTTGCTTAAAAGGTCTTTGGCGTGCTATGGAATGTGACTGCCCACTGGTCAGCTCCAGCATGGACCACAAACAGTAGAGTGGCTGCAGAAAGCATAAATGAAAATATGGCTCACCACATTCTGTTATGATTGCTGAATATTTTTCATGATTTTCCTCAAAGAAAAAATATAAGCATTAGTGGTTCTGAACTACTTACGGCCATAGCATTTTATTGCAGCTAGCCCATATAAAGAGTTTATTGCAGCCCCTGCATTAGGCAGCGACCTCTTTCATAAGTAACACACAGCATTTCCATCCACCAGATCAAGGGGTGACACTCAGAACATACAGAGAATTCACCAAAGGTTCCCACATGGATTCTTTATTTTCTTGTCTGCTTTTTGAGAATTCATTTCTCTTAGAAGAAAGAAAATTACCTGTGGTTTCCACTTAAGCCAAATTGCCAGAAAATTGCCAAGAAAAATTTGGAGAAAGGAAGAGGATTGGAGAAAGAACATAAACCTCCTTCTATCTTATCAAATCCCAATACTCTGTTGCTAAAGAGAATATGAAATCTCAGAAGCAGTGGGGACAAAAAATGAAAATGACATAATTCATTTAGGTGAAAGTGTATCCTAACACAGTCACAGAGAGTGCTGTTATCATTTAAACAAGATAAAGCAACCCGAAAACATTTGGCCAATGAGGTTCACAAGACGCAAGGCGCCATAAGCCGGTGAGTGATGGGCATACTTTTGGTCTTGCACTGTCATGGCAAGGGGTCAGATCTTCAGAGAAGTCTTGACAAAGGATTTCGCTGACCTCACAATACATTTTACGTCTCTCTCCAGAAATGTTTAATGTCTGCGATTATGTGTCAGCCATCCAGGAGCTTCAAAACACTAGGCAACTGCAGTCATGTGAGAGAAAGCAGTCAGAAAAGAAAACTGGGACTTTACTGTCCTCTGCTGGACGCACAGGCTAAGGACTCTTCCGGCATTCTCCTTAGAGGATTTCTGAGTACCCTACGGCTGTACACAGCTGGCGGCACTCTATCCACAACAAGCAATGAGCATGCAAGGCTTAACCTGTGCTGTCCACAGCATGACTCCTGCGGCAGCTTGGATAATCCAGCACATAATTCAAGCTACATCTAACTAAAATATTAAAACCAAGGAGTGATTTTTAAAATATTTAAGTTGTTCCTTTTAAGTAGTTCTTACACAGTTAAGAAAAAAAATTTGTCAATGTGAAAACCGTATTGAGACTTATCCATAAGAGTAAGCAATTACCACTGTCATATATCAAAAGAGATGGAGACACAAGTGGTACCATGAGAAGAGCATCCCTTCTGTGCCACAGGTCAGTGACATTATATAAACCACTAGGGACACGTATTGAAGTTTGTTGTTTATAGATTTGTTTTGTTTTTGAAACTAACGCTTTCTTTAAATGCTCTTTAAGCATAAATTGCAATGGAATTGAATTAGTTTGAAAATGACTTTGTATCTGTAATCATGCCTACGCAACACAATCAGCCTAGACACACACTCTACAGCCCTGTGAAGGGCATCTACTTTCAGAAGCAGAAAAATTAGTGCATCCAACTTCTAGTCAAAATACTGTCGCTATACAGACAAGCCACTGATTGACTGGAAGTCTGCTTCCATCCAAATCCAGTTAATTTGGAAGATGAGGGAAACAACATTTACTGAGCCCCTTCTCTGCCCCAAGCTGTAGCCCATATGACCTCACACCAGCACTGTGAGGTGTACATGTTACCCGCATTTTACAGATGAATGAGCAGGCTCAGGACGCACATACAGAAAAGGCTACCAGCATTCACCCCTAGCGTCTCAGGCTCCAGAGACGTGATCTCACCTCCATGTCAGATTCTCTCTTGACCTGACTCTTCTAAGCTAGGTGGAGAAAAGTAAGTCCATGAGAGAACGCCTAGAGCTGTAGCCTGGAGGCTGCCACTGATGTGTCTATGATCTATGATAAATCATAACCTTTCCACACCTCAGTGTTTACATCTGTACAATGGGAACAATCTTGGTCTCCCATTTTCCTCACTTCATAGTTACTCAAACGAAACAGTCTTACTGGTGGATTTTTGGTACTGCAAAGAAAGTATTTGTTTTTAAAAGAGGTTGTTTGGACCAGGGCAAAGAGCACTGACTCTAGAAGTAGATGAAGCTGGGTGCGACTCCAAGGTCTGCCACTTGCCAGCTACATAACTGTGCAACTCTGAGCCCAAGTCCCCTGGTTGTCAAACAGAATAGTAACGACCCTCCTCTAGTGTCGCTCTGAGAATCAGATTAGCCTGTCCCATGGTAAATGCTCAACAAATGCTCATTAATTTCTATCTCACCAATTACCTTCAAAAGTGATGAGTTCTTCGTCTATCTGAAGAGTTTAAATCTAGCTGAGGAACTGGATTCCTCTTCTTTTAAAACTATTACTAAGCAAACTTTTTCTCAGTGCTTAGGAAATAATGGAAGGTAAGTAGAAGGCCACTTCTATGATCCCAGCATGATTGTAGAAGCTGGAAGAAGCTTAAAGGGCACCTAGTTCTATTTCCTTACTTTACAAATAACAACCTTGGCCCAGTGGACTCACCCAAGGAGGAGCCAAGACCAGAACTCCAGCTCAGTGGGCTCTATAAGACATAATAATGCTATTTTAACTCAATCCCAGCTGGAATCTTCCTGGGGTATATAAGGAGAACATGCTGAGTGACATGGGGCCGTTAGGGTGAGCCACCCCTCAAATACCAAATGATAGGATGAGAATCAGACTTATCACCTGGTCAGGAAACTCCTGCAAACAAGCATCATACGAGAGACTTTTTCTTTAATATGGGGAGAAATAAGCCTATAGTCTTAAATACATTTTTAAAAATCTGCAGTATTTATGTGTTGTGTTGGGAATGTGAATACATTAGCAAAAGCTGCTACTGAGCACATTAATGTAAAACTAACCAAATAAATAAAACCCCATGGTCTGAAGGAAAGAGAAAAACGGCCTTTGGCAGGACTGTGAAAGAGATGCTGTCTAACCACAGAAGCGCCCCCTCCCTTGGCAGCCTTTGCTCTACACCCCCCACTGTCGGGGAGAGATGTTGAAGTATTGCTCATCTAGTCACATCGTGAGTTGCCTTCTACCTCATTTTATTCTTTCCTGAATTCATTATAGTATTAAAAAGCCCTGCCTAAGATCTATAATGCAATATTACCACGATTTAGTCCTTGCCAGCATTCAGCACCCTCAGCATCCCGTCTCCCAGAATATATTACAAAGATATTTCACTATAAACTTAGTCGTCTTTCAGAAATGGATACAAACAGCACCTTGTGCGATCTAATGAGGCTGGGATGGAGCTTAGATCCTCTCCCAGGTTTAATAATCGGTGGCCTATCATATGTCACTCCTTCCTTAGCTGCTTCCCAGCAAGAACCCCCATGGCCCCCACCCCGGATTCACAGATTTCCTAATTACTCTTTGTGGTATATTTGTTTGTTTTCCTGGGTGATTAGTTGAATGGAATCCCTGCCTGGAGAATGATTTTGGATTTGCCAGTGCTGATTTATTTACTTGCCAATGCCAAGGCAGCAGCACCAGGCATTTGCAATAGAAAACAGAAATTATTACCATTACGTCTTTGGTGTCACGCATGCACATACATATAATTATGAATGAAGATAAATTGCCTTTTAAAAAAAGTCTGACAATATTTTTTGTAGCATCTTGCGTCCACGTGCTTCCTGAGCAAATATTAACATAATGCATGACTCTTTTTAGGAGTATTGACTTGTCAAGACGGCACTGTACAAATCCAGCATTTTTAAATACTAACCAAAAAAATGTTAACAAGAAATATTCCATGACAGAGAACAATACATAAATACAAATCTAAACTTTCCTTTTACCTACGTGAGTTAATATATATATTAGGCATATCTTCTTAGATTGTAAAAGTCATTCCTACTGGAGAAGTTCATAAACACTCAGGCAACCTTCCTGCATGACTTATAACTTAATGGCATACACATCTGTATATTTCTCTGCATTAGACAAAGACTCGTTTTCAAGCCTCTGTTAATTCCTAGAAGTAGGAAAATATAGGTGTGCCAATCTAGGACCTTTATAAAAAGAAACTCACAATGCCCCACTATCCTCAAAATCCATTCATAAGACCACCACAGAGAGAAGGCCCTTTTAATAAAATAGTCACTCAATTCTGTGGATGGGCTCCCAGGGAAGATCTTTTCAAACATCAATTTTCACAGTATAGCAAATTTGCTAAATTGGAATACATTTACATCTTATATCCTCTCTTGGTGAAATAGAAAGGCTGGGAAATGGACTTTTAACTAGCCTTCAGCAGGAAAGAAAGCTATCTTTTTTCCTTCACTTATTTTTAAACCCACTAAACCTTTAGGTGGAGTAGAAATATGGAAATAGTCTGGGAAATAAATCTTCAGAAGCAGAACTGATTAATCATTTTAACATATTTACCTGAAAAGTATGAATTTTCCCTCCCTGAAAAACAGACTGGATTAACAAGTCATACCCTTGAGGACTGGTTAGACTTTCCTCTGCATGTGCCTACAACTTGGGGGGCTTTTGCCAGAGGGGGACAATGCCTTGGCTTGTGCAGCGAGGGGCCCAACACTCCGCCTCCTGGGGGAGAGAGAATCTGAGATGAGCTGAAGCATGAGAACCAGGTATTTCCC
The DNA here is from genome assembly GCA_004363605.1 of Indri indri. Lineage (NCBI taxonomy): Eukaryota > Metazoa > Chordata > Mammalia > Primates > Indriidae > Indri > Indri indri. Next base: position 32,622 of record RJWJ010005468.1, read on the forward strand.
TGAAGGGTGTCTACAAACACTAAGTTCTTTGTTTGAAATGCAGTATCTATCATATTGATTAACTGCTAACTACTTCAATTTTACATTATCTTACAATAAATTGCAGTATGAGAGATCTTCTTTTTTTAACTTAGAGAGAGATACTCGTAGTCATCATTCTCCACTTATACTCAGCCCAAGTGTCACTGCTCAGGCCCTTCATAGAATTCATTGGTATATTAGTCATGAAAAGCTATGTTTTCCTATGATAGCAAATTAACTCTCAAAATTTCATGGGCTTAAGAAAATAAAGATGTATTTCTCACTCAAGTCCAACGCAGGTCAGTGGGGACTCTATTCCACCCTGTGATTCAGAAACCTAAGTGACAGGCACTCTGACATCTCAACTTGCGGCCCCCTGGCCAAGCAGACGAGCAGATATGGGGAATTCCCAGCTGCTATTCCATGCCACCCCAGAACTTGCTCAAGGGACTTGTACATCGAGCCTCAGCCAGTACAAATGCCAGGGCTCCAATCTAACTAGCACGGAAGCTGTGACATGTGAGTGAACAAGTGGATAGTCAAAGAGCAGTATATGTCTCTGAAACACCTGCTATTCTTTTTCCGAAGATCAGAAACCTTCACACTATGCTCACTCAAAGTCCGGCTTGGTACGCTCCGGCTTCAGAGAGAGGGCCTGTCATCCATCTCTTCTCCCTCCAACCTACTTCCTGGCTTTAGAATCAAAAGCCATTAAGCAACTTAATTCTCATTTTTAAAGAAAAACAGAAAGCAACATTTGATTTCTCATTAAAGAGGCACTGATGAGAATAGCAATAGCTCTTGCTCTAGAATAAACAGAACCATCTGAACCTAGCTCTAGTCTTTATTAGCCATGATACTAAACCTTTCTGTGCTTTAGGGATTTTTTTTTAGGTATTAATGACAAATCAAACTTGTTATGGGATTGTTCTCACTAAATTATAACCTCCTTGAAAGCAGGATCCATATCCTAACACATCTCAACACCTCCTGTAGCACCCGGCACAGCATCCTGCGTAGGAGTGGAGTTGATTACAGCCATATTAGGAGTCATTTTTCCTGCTGGGTATATCATGTACTCATTCTCACCAGGGAGAAGAGACAGCATCTGCCTGGCACTGACTCTCACATAAAACTGCAAGTTGTAATCATATTTTTGACATTGGAGCTTTGGTATTTCTGATTCTGTCAAGTGGCTTCTGGATCAAGCAAACTCTCACTCAGATTAGGGCATGAGGCTTTGATTAACATGTTGATCTGAAAGCTCCCCGACATTAACACTCTCAGAGGATAACTTTGACTGGTCTGTTTGATCTTTTCCTTTTTAGAAAGGAGATAAAAAGTTCCATTCATTGCACTTCACACATCAGCTCTAAAAACCCAAACCAAGTCTTAATTTCTTATCTAGTCACATCCAACTTTCTTCACTTCTCTTTGAGACATTATTTAATCTCTCCTTATTCTATTTCTCTATCTTCATATGGACTAATGCTTACAAAGACTTGTATCAAGGAGTAACATGTTTTGGACTAAACATGCCTGTACTCTCAAGGAAAAAATTGGGGGAAATTGTGAACATTTTAAAACATTGCCCACATTGCCCTAAAATTCTTTGTCATTTTTCCCATCACGTGGTGGGGTCTGTTCTCCCACCACCACCACCTAACAACCTTGACCACTCTAGAAAAGCCTATGACTGCTTAAACCAATGGAGTATGGAAATGACTTCCAGTGACTCCCAAGGTGCCATAAAAGGTGATTTGACTTTTGCTTGTACACCATAACACTCATGCTTGGAGTCCTATGCCACCAGGTAAGAAGGATGACTGCTCTGAAGGTGTCAAGCTGTGGGGAAATAGACCGCATGGAAAGGCCACACGTGAGCACTCCAGGCAGCAGCTCCTGTCTTTGCACCATTCCAGCTCAGACACCAGACCTGAGAATGAACGCATCTTGAGATGACTCTACCCAGGTATTGTGTCTTTCCAGCAAATGACCCAGATATTATTATGGAGTACAGACAAGCCAGCAACATTGTGTCCTGTCTGAGTGCCAGACTTACAGAATCAGTGAATGTCATAACATGGTGCTTTAAGGCTCAAAGTTGTAGGGTCATTTGTTATATAGCACTAGTAACTGAAACAGAAATCTGTGCCTGTAGACCCTGTATTCATTTGCTAGGGCTGCTATAACGCACTACCACAAACTGGGTGGCCCTCACAACACAGACTTGTCTCGTAGTTCTGGAGGCTGGAAGTCCAAGATCAAGGTGTTGGCTTGGCTGGTTCCTTCCGAGTGCCATGAGGGAAGGATCTGCTCCAAACCTCTCTCCCCAGTTTATGGGTGCTCATATTCACCCTGCATCTCCATATCAACTTCTTCCTGTACCTGTGTCTAAACTTCCCTTTTATATTGGAAGAGGATATACCCTAATATATAAAATGATATACCTCATTTTAATTTTGTTACCTCTATAAAGACCCTATTTCCACATACAGTCACATTCTGAGATACAGGGGGTTAGGATTTCATCCTATGAATTATTAGGGGACATAATTGAACCATAACAATGGTTGAACATAGACCCAGATGCAATTTATATATGGCATATGGGGTGTCTCTGGTATAGTGAAAGAAATTGCTTAAAACAATTGTGGGGCCAAGCTTCATCTTTTGAGTATATACAAATAGGTACATGTATATATGACACACACATGTATATGTATGTGAGTATATGTGTAGCCTAAAGATACTATGAATACATGCTTCCCCTAAAAGTAGTTATGGATAGAAGGCACCCTGGGTCTACTAAGGATGAGTTCATATGTGGGCTACTCTTCACAGTTGGGAACAGGGAGAGCCTGGATTCAAGGGTGCCTAACACTGAGCCAGCCTCTATTAACCATCCCTTTTGGAAAGAGTCTGGCCCATGTCCCCTTGCAGAGGAGCAGTGAATGTCTGTTATACTCAGATCACAGTGGCTATGAAAGTCAGGTATGGAATAGTGTCAGACTCACCTCAGTCCTAGAGTACTTAATAACAAAGCCAGGTTTGCCTCTTGGGAAAAAAAGGGGGGAAAACAAAGAGATCCATAAAGAAATTCCATCAACCAGCACCCTCCTCTACGCAGCAGCTCAGAACAGAGCTCTCCAGGCTGCTGGTAGTGACAGAGAGGCTCTTTGGGATGCAATCAAGTAGAGACCTGTTAAGCATTTGCAGGGTATTAGGGGCTGTACATTTGCAAAGGCACCTTCCACATGGTGATGAGAGCAAAATGGGCTTCTGGGGCCAAGAAACTCCGTGGACTGGGGACAGGCTGGGAGTAAGCGGAGGAGCAGGACTTGGAGAAGAGGAGCTCTGGCGGGGGCCTTGAGGGAGGGTGAGAGAAGGAGTGACTTCTGACAGCACCTTCTGTCAACCCTGGTCTGCTTTCTACCCCGCCCCCCACAATCCTCACAGTCGGGCTGCCCCGCCCTCCCCTGCATGCTTAGCCCCAATCCAGTCTTTCCTAGACTTAAAGTTGACCTTAGACAGAAGGTATTTAAGGAGCCTCGGGCCAGTATCCCTGCGTTGAGCATCCTGACCTGGTGTTAGCACAGTATTGATCTTGTGCCTCAGGTTTCACAGCTGGACTTATGATTGGTTGCCAAGATTCATTCTCTAGCTTGCACATCAGGTCCATTTCCAAGTACCTGACTTGGACACCTGTCTCCCCTCTAGCCTGAGGTCTGGTCTTACACTGATAACACCTGTCTCCCCTCTAGCCTGAGGTCTGGTCTTACACTAATAGTTCTTTCAGAGCTTGGGTGCCTGATCACCCTGGGTGCCGAAACTGAGAAGTGCTACATGCCCTCTGCCTGATGTGCTTCTCAACAGAGCCCTTGCTGGGCTTCCTACATCTCAGGTCACCCCTATTACTCTGGCAAAACCCCTCCACTCAGCCACCTCCAGCCCACCTGACTGAGTGTCAACTCATGGCCCTCTGTGCTCCAGATGCAGTGATCTCTGCCCCATCCCCATGAAGGGATTTGCCTGTTTTACAACATAGGCTTTAGGTTGGTCCGAGTGCAGTGGTGTTTACAACCAATTGATCACAACCAGTTACAGATTCCTTTGTTCCTTCTCCACTTCCACTGCTTCACTTGACCAACCTTAAAAAAAAACAAACAACAACAACAAGAAAAGAAAACCATAGGCTTTATTACTATTCAGGCATGGTAAGGCCAACAGCTCAGAAGACAACGTTGTTGAAAAGACAGTTTGTTACTCACAATTCCCAGGAGAAGGGGTGCACCGTGCCAGCGCTGGCCACATGGAAAAGTACTGGGTCACTCTGGAGGCAGCGGGAGTGAGGAGAAGACACAAACAAGAGTCTTTATTCTGGCTTCTGCAGGAAGAAACATGTGGGGCAGGGTAAGCAGGCTTAGGATTGGTCAGTTTGAATAATTTCAGTGGGCTCTGGGGCCCAGGGCCTGTCCCTAGCTGTCTAGTACCTGGCCCCAGGATGATCACGGCAGCAGAACAGTGGTCCCGAGTGTGAGGGCTCAAAAAGGAGGTTTTTGGGGTGTGGGCTCTGGACTGGCTGGTTTACATATGAGAGGTGCACTTGAGAGTGAGTCTTTTACTATCTCCAGGAATTGGCTAACTCTGGGAGGGGCAGTAAGATCCCAAGATGTCAAAGCATCAGAAAGACGTAGTCAATGCAGCCTCCAAAAGTCTTAGCCTCTTCCAGGCTACTTTGTCCTGCTGTGGTGAACTGGGCACATCGTGTCCCACCCCAGGGAAGAGTTCCTTCTGCCTTACTTGGAATAAAGGCACTAGCACATCTCTGTAAGGCGGGGTGTCTCCCCAGTAAGTCTTTGTACAGAGTAGGCATCCAAGGACCCTGGTTAGGCAGGTCTGATGCTGGCCCGGGTAGCAAGGACCAGAGAGACCTGGGTGAGGATTTAGGCACCAAACTGTATTTGTGACCTGTGTTTCCCCAAACTCAAGTTATCCCAATTTCCTGCCACTTTCCTGCCAACGTGCCACAGCATGTCATGCTCATTGCTACTTCTAGGCCTTCACTTATTTTTTTCCTCATCTAAAGTTCCTCCCTGTCTTCTCTCTACCTGTCCAAAAGCTACCATTTTTGAAGGTGAGCTTTGGGAAAATGGAAAAAAAAAACAAAACTAAAATTCTAATATGAGCTGAGAACTACAGTAAGACCTTTACATATTATTTCCTTTGGTGCCCTTGATAAACCTGAAGGTCAAATATTATCAGCCCAATTTTACCCACTAGAACACAAAGAGGTTACGCCATTTAACTGAGATCATATGGCCAGCAAGAGGCAAAGAGGGGATTCAAAGTCTGGTGAATCTGACAACAAAGCCCCTGCCCTTTCACTAAGTAATACCTAATCCCAGTCCCAGCTCCTCCTTGAGCTGACCTTCTTTTCCTAGAAATCACTTGACTATTTTAGTATGTCACTTCAGATTTTAATTATGGATTTACCAGAAACTATTCATCATTTAGACCATAAGCTCTTAGAAGGTGAGAATAATGTCCAAAATTACTTCTCTTTCCCACAAAGTATCTTAGTGGTTCTTCCTGGATACCTACATGATCCATTTTTACATGTGGGACAGTTCAGTTACAATATTTGTACTATTTTTCTTACATTAAATGGGCAAATCGAAGGGCATAAATTAAGAGACGAAAACAAATGAGCAGCTCTGATTTCTGATCGGGGATGTAGAGAGCTGGAAAGAGCATTGCTGGGGGATGGAAACTACAGCTGGGGAGGAGCAGAAACACTCAGGAAGGCGACACCTCAGAGAGCCAAGGACACAGGTTACGGCCAGGCTTAATCAGAACATCAGAGAATGTGTCCCCTCCCACCTCCCCATCAAAACCAACAAGCTTTGTGTATAAGTAACAAGTGGGATATGCTGGGAGACCCACAAGAGACAGACACTCTCTGAGGCACAGTGTGATGGGAAAACCTAAAGCTGAGGGTGGAGTTGACTTTGAGGAAAAACTCCAGGAAAATCCTCCCCCGCATTAAATACAAGGTATTGTTAGAGGAATTTGAAGACTGTGAAGTACTGAGGGTAACCATAGCAACTACAAATCTCAAAAGCAGTCAAACTCCTCTCTAGATGAACACAAACACCACTAAAGGCCTAGCAGAAAGACAGGAGTGCCCATTCCCAAGCATAAAAACTGTCTACCTCAGTCCCTACCATCCCGTACAAATTCTCATTCAGATTTTTATTTTAATAAGTCAGAAAGCACGAGGCCACCTTTGGTTCTGATACAATTGGCCCTGATCATATTCATGAATGCAGCCATGATACCAGGGCCAACCTGTGTATTCTCACTAGTTTTCCTGTCTCGGAACAACACAATACTGAAAAGCAAAGTCCCTAATGTGATGAAAATCTCTCCAATGCACAATCGGTTGAAAATGTTGTGGGCCCACAGCCAGAAAGCATTCCTATGCCGGGTCTTTTTTTCAACACCCTAAATTAACCAGCTGGAATTCCCTTTTAAGTGCCAACCTACTCAGCCTTTCAGAATGCAGAATTTTTCTTTTCATGGGAGATCTGCCTCTCATCACAGAGATAGAATAATGCATTCTTGACTTCTACCAAAAAGCAGATTCTTTTGATACAATAAGCTCAGAGGAGGGTAAAGACAGATCCCAGAGCACTTGTTTCAGACAGATACGTGGATGCTGAACATAGACCAAGTTAGACTCCTGGAGCCCTGGCTGTCACCAAATAAAGACCTTGGCATACTAATCTAGGCCTGCCTCCTGCAGAATAAGTCAGCAGACAAAGAGCTATTGTAAAGGAATAATTAAACTAATTAAATCTATCAATGAAGAAGAGCTCCATGATCTAAGATTTGGCACAATGATTCAAAAATGAAGCCAGGCACATTCTTCTAGTATTTTTCAAATTCTCGTTTGGGAAACTATAACACACTACTCAAAGGTCATTTTAATTCTGAAATACTCAAAATCAAAAAGCAAGACAGAAGTATAATACTATAAAACTCTCATTGTAAAAAGATTAAGTCATGCAAGTGAGGTTGTTTATTCATCTATTCAAGACACATTTATTACACACCTGTTACATGCCAGGCCCTGAACTGACCTAAGTTATGCAGTGGATAATATTATATTCTGAGATACCAATTCTTTGTCCTCCCTGCATCTTTCCCTTTTCCCAGAGTAGCGCAGTGGGCTATACTCTAGAACTGCAGTCCCCAAACCCCGGGCCACAGAATGGTACTGGTCTGTGGCCTGTCAGGAACCAGGCCACACAGCAAGAGGTGACTGGCGGGCAAGTGAAGCCTCATCTGTATTTACAGCTGCTCCCCATTGCTGGCATCACCGCCCAAGCCCCGCCTCCTGTTAGATCAGTAGCAGCATTCGTTGCAGGAAAACAAGCTCAGGGTTCCCACTGATTCTGCATTATACTGAGTTGTATATTGTATAATTATTTCATTATATATTACAATGTAATAATAATAGAAATAAAGTGCACAATAAATGTAACACACTTGAATCATCCCAGAGTCATCCCTGCTCTCCTGCCCCTGGTCCATGGGAAAAATTGTCTTCCATGAAACCAGACCCTACTGCCAAAAAGGTTGGGGACCGCTGGCTAGAACATGAGCTACAGAGTCCGACTACCATGGTTCATTCCACAATCGTACCCTCTCCAGCTATGTCACATTAACGAGTTACTTAATCTCTTTGTGCTTGAATTTCCTCCTCTGTAAAATGGGAATAACAGCAGTGATGATTAAAGACTTAAGATGTAAAGCATTCAGGACAGTGATCAGATAATAGAGACTCAGTTTTACCCATTATAGCTTGCTTTTATTGTTCTCTTACCCCCAATTCAAACTATAGCTTTCTTGTCTCAGGGGAAGTACATGACAGAGAAGAAACTGGAAGTGCTCAGAAAAGTCACTCTGAGGGTCTAAAGGGGATCAATAACCTGCATGCCAGAGGCAGCTCTGAGAGCACAGCCTGTCAGCAGATCTGAACCCCTTCCAGAAGCCGCCTCCTGCCACGGCTCTGTCCTGGAGCAGGAGAGCAACGCTTTCTGAATGCCTCATGGGTAGTATTGCTCGTCCCTGGATCTCCTCAACCTGCTGTCAGGGGACCCGCCCTCAGTGGCACAGCTTGTCATTCATGCCATCTCTTGCCCAGACAACCAGAACCAGACTCTGTCCTGCTGCTCCCTGGATCAGGTCCCCCTGGGCAACCAGGTGCCTTACTGACCCATGGATGGCCTCAGCTCCTTCTGCTGCAGAGCAGGTCACCAACCTGGTCCATGAAATGCACACTTTTGATCCACTTCCTGTGATCTCACATGCACATGCACTTTCCCTTAGAGGAAGCCTCTTCACCTTCCGGTGTTGTGCTCGAGCCAGCCTGTGCTGCCTGGGGAGAGCCGATGGCATGCTAATCTCTTCCAAATGCTGCTCAGAAATAAGATGTTATAGCTTGAAATTGGCCACAGTGGGAGTATAAACAACTGAGGAATCCAGCAAGTGCTACACACCAGAACTTTTTCACCTGCATCCCACGCTTTGCCTCACTGTCCCTGGAGGCCTTGGTAAACCAGAGTCGTAGGCCTTTTGCTTACTAGAGAAGAAAGGGTGGACAATATCCTTCTAAGCTGGTCTCTCATGTAATTCCAGTTTCTTCTTCACACTATTACCAAAGTTATCTTTGTAAAGCACATTCTCCAATATGCAAAGTTTAAACTTTAACATGACATTCAAAGTCCTTCTCATCTGGCCCTAATTTTTCTTCTTCCTGCTTTTATCTTAATATATATCCATGGTCTCAAGTCCTTTTATTCTCTTCCTGATCCCAGTGACCACTTGCTATTCCCCAAAGGTTTCACGTACTTTCACGCCTCCATGCCTTTAGCTATGCTCTTCCCTGGACCTGGAATGTCCTCTGCAGGTTTGAAAGTGACCTCTCCTCTGAAGCCTCCCTCAAGGCTGTGGGCAGCAGGACCCTTTGATGTCCCTTCTCTCATCCCTCTAATAGAACACGAGCAAGCATGAATTTCAGATGGTTGTACTCATGCTTTATCTTCCCTGCTACATTTTGTGCTCCCAAAAGGGACAACTGTATCTTACTCATCTCTGTGTCTACTGGACCAAGATGGTACCCAGCACAATATTGGTGCTCAAAAAAAATTATTTTTAATAAATTAATGAAGATGTAGAAGAGGAATTGAAAGAACACATTAAGAACAAAAGTCCATCTTCCTCTTCCCTTCCTGAACAATTCAGTTTAAAAGACACTAGGTGGGGCTGGGCAGGAAAGACAGTGATGCCACCAGTGAGGTGGGGGATGGATTGAGGGAGCAACAGCACAATGCCAGAGCCTGGGCGGGGCAAAGTGTGTCCAAGAGATGGAGCAGGAAGGAAACCTGGTGCGGCGTCGGAGCCCCAGTGGGGTAAGAAGGGCGCCCAGGGAGAGATGTGCTAAAAGACAAAAAGCCAACTTAAAGGGGCTCCTACAAGCGAAAGCTAGAAAGAAAAATTCAGCATCAAATAAATGACAGTAACAGATTATAATCCCTTGAATAAAATATTGAAGTTTGGTTAAGAGCATAAAATTTTCAGTCTTTCTCAAAATACCTGTTCACCAAGTACTTGTTAATTACAAAGGAAAAATGAGTAACTTTGGTGAAGACTGGTAGATCCAATCTTAATGAAGTGATCAAACTAAACATTACCAGGAATGGAGACAAATCAAAATTGTGCACCACCTAACGCGGTGCAGTGAGAACACAGTGTCCACCTGTGTGGTGTGTCTGCCAAAGATTCCTATCCTGAATACAATCATGAGGAAACATGAAACTAATCCAAATTTATGGACACTGTACAAAATAACTGGCCTGCAATCTTCAAAAGTATCAAGATAATGAAGGTCAAGGAAAGAATGAGAAACTTTTCCAGACTGAAGGAAACAAAAGATTCTGAACTTGATACTTTTGCTATGAAGAATAATATTGCTGGGATAATTAGCAAACTTGAATGGTGCCTGTGAATTAGATGTAGTGACATATCAATGTTTATTTTCCAATTTTGATGGTTATACAAAGGACCTGTTGGAAAATGTTCTTGTTTATAGAAAATACACCACAGAGTATTCAGAGTCAATAGGGCATTAGATCAGTAATTTGCTCTTTAAAAAATCAGGAAAAAACATTCTTTGCATCGTGCTTGTAACTTTCCTGTAACTTTTAGAATAAAAACTATAAGAGTTATGTTTATACATAATTCTTCCTGGGCACTGATAATCTATCATTGCTGGAGAACCAGCCACATTGATTCCATGTGTGCACTATTTTCATAATATCAGAAATAAGGACCCTTAATTTTCTTTATTTTTCTTTTGATATATTTGATGTATATTATTGATTGTAAAAAAAATCAAGTATACTTTTTGCTTGATAAATATTGTATTTTTTTTAAACTTCTGAATGTGAACATTGAATCTTTCCACTAGGAGAAAGAATTGTGTTTTGGTTTGGTTTTAATGCTATTTTTTTAAAATACTGGTGGTAGTAGAAAATATTAATTTCTTTAAAAATCTGTCTCACTAGATCCACATTTGGTTTGTGTGTTTTTGTGAACAGATAAAATTAGTTGCTTTTGGCTTGTTGTGTTTTTTAATTGGAACGAATATATCAAAGCAGTCACCCACAAACACGTACATGCAGACCCTCAGAGGGGTCAAATGCGGCTAATGATTATCAGACGTCATGCAGGTACAAACTGCATTTACCAGCTCCTTTGTCCAGACTTTCATCTTCCTGGGAAGCAACGTGACCATCTCTGTTTTAATTGCCCTATTTTCCTTGATCCTAAGATCACGTGTTTTCATTTTTTAACATTTCTAAAATAAAGAATTTTTAAAAATCTATGTCAAAACAGGTTTACCATCTGCAGGGTACCATTGTAACTACTGTTACAACTTGTCATTGGCTCTACATGTATGAACATGGTCAAATCTCTTGGAATACATGACAAAATCTTCAGAGCTAGGGGAGGTTACTGTGAATCCATGTAGGGCCACCACTCAGGCTTCCAACAGTTACCTAGCAAAAGCATCAAGATGTTTACCTTTCAGAGATTCATGAATCAGATAAGGAAAAAGTGAAACAAGAAGTTTACACATAGTATCCCTCAATGTGTCTCAAAGGTAGAGTAGCCAGGGACTCTCCCAGGTCTAAGGAGACCAGAGCAGGAACATGGATTATAGGAAGCCACGTGTTATCGTGACATTGTGCATCATGGCAGACACTGAAAAATGATGCAGGAGAAACCTTAAACTTTCAATGTAACAGAGGTTTAAACTTAGACTTCAAAACATAAAATAAATTTGCATAAATAAACATATGCTTTGTCAGCATTAAAAGTATGTACATTTAATGCATTTTAATCTATAAAAGTTGTATATCTTATAAATAACGGTGTCATTGAATTTTTTTAAATATACCAGTTCCACAGACAACTTCCACTGGCACAATGACAAAAAATGGCTAATAGTTCTTCACTTTCAAAAGCTGACAGTAATACGGACAAGGATTGAAAATTATAAGCTCTGAATCTCTAATTTCTTAATAAGTCTTCCATTAGAGACTTAAATCTCAACAATTAATGCCTAGCTGAAAAATATTCTTTGAGGCAATATGCCTGAGAACACAGTATTGTGCAAATAGCTTAATACAATCATCTGATAGATTTATTTTTCAGGTCACAATTATTCTTTCATTGTCTAATTATTCTCTTCCCTTGTGCCAGTAAAGGACTAGGTAAGGCACAACATCTAATAATGTTCTTGACACATAGTTGGCATTCAGTAAAGACTTGCTGATTATATGAATAAACAGATTGATTGAGTTGAATTAGTTCATCTTCACAGAAAGGAATGTATATTGGTGACTAAGAAAGTAAGTATTAGCTCTGCCCTACACTTGAAAGATTTTCTGAGCCCCATGTTCGTTCTATTTATGTGACCTTTAAGTGTCTTACTATGGGACTGCTTGAAGTTCCGTGAAAAAAATGCATTTTATAGATCATATTCAACTACAAAAGAAACTTGTCAGTTACAGAATTTTATTCTTAAAATAACAAAACACCTGTCTGTTTTGAAAGCTAACCTATAAACCTATTCCTTTTTAGATTATATTTCATTATGCTGTTTTGATTAGAGCTCTGTTTTATTACCTCCTAGGGTGCCAGCATGAAGAGTTAAGTTGAAATACAATTCTGATTCATGGACTAATGAAAGTCTTGATACTTCACGTTCAACATGACCTTTCTCTTCACTCTGGAGCTCTCATTCAAAGAGATAAAAGGTCATACCAGGCCCAGACAGTCTATATAATCTCTTTCTTCCACCATCTAGATGCCAATGTTTATACTCTCACAGCAGAGACAGATAAATAAATACAGATTAGACATCAATGGTGCCATCTTTGGCCTCTCCAACATGACCCCTTCTTTTTTCATCAACAGTGAAGGTGCCCAATATCAGCACACACTGGCAATTTGTCACTCACTGGCTTCTCTACTTTTAGGCTTCCACTTTGATGAATGTGGCAAGCAATCAAATCCAACAAGAAAGGTTTGGGCCTTTATTCTCTCCTGCCGATAAAAGTTGTACAAACATGAAAAAATTATTTCAGCCAGGTGGACATGTATACAAATGCAGACTTCTTTTTTAAAAAAAGGATTCTGATCCAAGTCCACAGGTTTGTTTTAACCCAATCTTTGGATTAGAGAAATCCTAAGACCCATATAGGACTCGTAGGTGTTTACTTCATAGCATCACGTAAAATCAGGAAGCATTAAGTCAGAAACGATGGGCCATGTAATGTGTATATCAAATTAAGAGGTGAAAAGAGCACAGAATGTAGAATCAGAAGTTCTCTTCTTAAATTTCAGCACTGACGTTAAAGTGAATTAGCTGGGTGACTTATGACAACACATTCGACCTCTTCATCCTTAAAACTGAGAAGATATATTTATTTATACTTAATAATATCGACAACAGCATAATTACTGTGTTTGCCTCACAGGATTATTTCAGAATTCAAAGATAATATTTGTGCCATAATTTACAAACACAAAGTACTGTTATTATGGCAACCCTAAAAAATAAACAAGAAGTCATAAACATACTGTGTCAACATTTGCCAACACCACAAACATACTGTGTCTTCCGAGAATTCTACATACCAGGAAACTTGATGCCATCTCCAGTGTCCACGTTGCAAGATTATATTGCAGGGAATGCATATGGTCCAAGAAGATGCTCTCTTTAATAGCAAATTCACTATTCTAGGAGGTAAAGGTACAGTTAGAGTCTAACATAGTCACGTGTAACACCATAATTGGATAACGTGGAGCTGACCTGTGTCTAATGCCAATACCGCTCTGGGTTCTTTTACGATTGTCCCTAGTGAATTACAAATTTTAAAACATGGAATGACGATAATTTGCACCACACAGAATTTATGGGAGATATAAACCAACAATACGGTACATGTGCTCTGAAGTCTGTCTGGGTCACTTTAAAGGATGCAAAAGTAGGAGAGCACATATAAGCCCACTGTACATAAATGAAGACTAACTTTAAGGGATACCTGTTGAAGTTAAAAATGCCTAATCCCTGAAAGTGTGTAAACAGAAATAATCCTCAATAAGAAAGGTTACAGGAGGGATTTAACATTTTGGTAGAAGACTGGCCTACATAACCTTTAAGGCTTTCAAAGTCAGTCTCAATGACTCCATGACCTTGCTGATTTGATCAGTTTGTGTAATTATACTCTGCAAATGATAAAGTGAATACTTACATAAATTTAACTATTTTTTTTCAAGATTCAGATGTCAAATTTTATACTGTATAAATTCTCTTAGGCCACTTCTATTGACATTTCCATAATCTGAACATAGGATCTACCTAAATCTTCCCCAGAAACAATAACTTTAAAGCTTGATGTCCAAAGTTAAAAAAGATGTAGGATGATGCAATTATTCTCATTCATTCCTAATTGAAATACAGTGGGGGGAAATTAGGAGCCCTAAAAAATAGTCATCTCTTTTGGCTCAACAACTCTGGTAATTCTTCTTCTAGGACTTTATTCTAGAAACATACACAAAGGTTTATATATAAACATACTTAATTGGAAGTTATTTATACTCCTTAAAATTTGAAAATAATCTTAATGTCCAGAAATAAAGGATTAGTTAAATTATACATGTCTATATAATGCAATATTCTGTATCCCATTAAATATCATGTTTTATAAAACTTTATTAACAAAGGGAAATGATCATGATATATTAAATTTCAAAAACATGTTTAAAATCAATATGTCTTGTGTGATCTCAACTTTGTTTTATATCATATATAAAAAACTATATTTCTTCTAGCTTTTTCTTGTCTGTACACGCATACACACACACACCCCGTACACACACAAAGGCCAGAGTAAATATACCAAAATATCAGTAGCGATGGCTATCTCTTAAGTGATAGAATTATGCATGATTTTTATTTTCTTCCTCATGTTTTCCAGAATTTTCCAATTTTTCTACAATGAACAAATACTTCTGTCATTAGTAAAATCATAAGTGATATTTTCCTTTTAAAGCTCTCCAAGTAAGTCCTTCTGAATTCCATGGCCATCATTTAATTCAATAAACACATTTTGAGGATTAAGTTGAGTAAGCGTTTTATCATTACTATCAAAAGATGATGGAGACAAAAACTTTATGCTATACATTTTGATGCACTACTTAATTAAATATAAATTTCACTGAATAATGACTGATTTGCTCTGTTTAATTTATATTCACAGTTTAAAGATTTATACTATGCGACATGTAAGAAGATACTTGATGTATTGTTTCCCCCTGGATTCTATGCTTTGCATGTAATCAATACTCAGTATCTCTTAAGGAAAGGATACAGGAAGGAAAGGAGGGATGATTGAATGTGTTTCCTATAAAAATGACTATTACTCCCTCTTACACTATTTCTATGAAAACCTTAGGTTTGACTTCTATTTAGCATTTGTAAGCCCCAGAGTGAAGCAGTGACAGAGCAAGTCTATAGATTTTATCCCAAACTCATCTTGGCTTGCAAGGCTTCCGTAACAAATCCTTTGTTAGAGCTGGAAATGGAGGCCCATCTGCACCATCCTGGCTTTCTCAGAACCATGTTGGGGAAAGGCAAGGACGTGGACCCCTGAGGTCCTGCAGCCACCACCGTCCCATCCTGCTGCCCTGCTTCCTGCCTTCCTCCCACCGCCTCCCTTGTCTCTGAGTGCCATCTGGGCTGCTGCTGCTGCTTAGTGGCTACACAAGACTGGCAGTGGGTCTGGAAGACAAACTACCAAATTACACAGATTTAGCAAATAAATGCGGAAAACAAAAAATGTAGGGCAGAGTGTGGTTTAGGTGGCCCTTTGTTAAACAAATTCAATCAAATCTGTTTCAGGTGATCATCTGCAGAGTTGGAAAATGTGAAGGAAGTGAATCTGTTCTTAAAAAAACGACCCAGTATGTTCACAAACTCTGTTGAAAAAATTAACAAATTAGTTTTTTTAAAAATGTACTTAATAATAGAATATTAGGCTTCTATGACTTGGACTATGTTGAAAAAAAAAATGTCCATAAAGGTCCATGATGTTAATATTTCTGAAGAAACGCCTTGCATTGAGTCACACTGTTGGGACCCACTCTAAAAGCCATCAGTCGACCTCAATGGAAATAAAACACTGGTTTGAGTGATGTTTGGGGGGAAATGTGTACCAAAAATCAACATATTCTGTCTCAGTGTGGTTTACCTGAGTGATCTGAATCTTTAAGAGGCAAGAAGCAACTTAGCACGTGGTTTTCTCTTTTCAAAGAGAAGGGATGGTTTCTATCAGGGCTGATAATAGTTAATGGGTGGAAGATAGCATGGAAAATAGGAAAAGCTGGCCTCGTCCTGAATGCACCATTGAAAGTGAAAAGCCTCGCTGCTATATGCAATTGGTTTTGAAATCCCCATGACTGGAAGTCAGAAATGTTAGAAGTTAATATACCGTTCAGGGACAAAGTGCACTTCTGATGTTCACAGAGGATGTTTTCAAGGTGAAACCAAAGCCCATAAACAAACAGAAAAGCTACATCAGCTGTCTCAGAAATCGCATCATCCACATAAATTCTTCATTCCTTAAAATGACAGACTGAAAGCAAAGCCACATGTTGCTTGCTTCATTGCTTGTTGTGGCAGCTTTTAAATCCCTGCCTTCCTAGGAAGTGACCTCATAAGAAAATCTTATAACACTGTCATGTGGGGAAATCCTCATAACATTTGGGTTAATGCGCTTACACTTATAGGAGAGGTCGCCAAGAACATTTAATAATCAGAAAGTCCTGAGGGGACTTGATGTTAGCAGGGTCTTGGAAGGATTTCTCTCAGTGCACATCTGGGATGTTTTGTGGTATATTCTATAGCAGGCCACGTGCCTCAATAGCTAAAATATAGGCCTGAAAGTTACGAGGGTTTGGGGATCATATAACAACTGAGCTATTGACCGATGAGCTGACCCTAGACAAGTCATGGCCTTGTGGCACTTCAGTCAGCTTAGCTGTAAAATTGGGCACAAAGGCCAGACTTTACCAAAACCAGATGTTGTACCCCAGCTCTGTTCTTCAAATAATATCTTTTTTTAATGTGGCTGTCAAGTCTCTATTTTTTTTACATATAGAAAAACAGTGTATGTCAGGCTGCAGTCTACTCTCCCAGTAAGACCTGGGCAGGATGAGTAAGGTCCAATTTTTTTATTTGTCAATAAAAAAAAGATTGGCAAACAAATACACGTGCACACTTTCAAAGGTCAGACAATCTGTGTATAACATGTATTTATATACATAAATACATATGTATATTTATAGATATATACATCCACACCCCACTTACATTTTACATATCAAATGACTTTGTCGATTAATCAACAAATAACCAATCCTAATCTTTTCAGTTAAGATAACTTCTGAACTATTTTATTATTTTCCTAATTAGCATTCTCCAGTTGCTGGTAGAGGGACAAGTCTGTGTTTTCTGACTTTCCTTTCATGCCAGAGTTATAAACTGTCAATAGCCATGCAGATTTCACTTGAGCTGTGAACCAGGGGTTTCAATATTCCCCTCTTCAGCCCTCCCTGGAGCCAGATGGCAGGGAGAGTTCCAGTGGAGCCCCAAGCCAGACAGAAAGCAGTCCTGCTAAGGACACAGCTTAGCTTAATACAACAGCTCCCTGTGCCCAGCTCTCATGGCAAGTCAAGCCAAGGCCCAATCCTGCCAGGATTCTTGCTGCAGAGAAAGAAGCCATAGCCCAATCCAACTGGACCAAACGCCCATAATCTCCCCTTCATCAACTCAAAGCAATCCAAGCACCAACTCTAACATGCAAACCTGGATGGTCAACACTCCTGTTCATGGAAATTGGAACAACATATTTCAATAGAAAATGCAGTTGGCTCCAAAATCCAAGAACTGTACTCTCAACCCGAAATAAAAATAAACAAAGGAATCATGAATTTTACTAATCTTTTTGAAACTATTGACTCCTGGCTGCTGGTGGGTAAATACTCATATTTTGTCAAAAATGGCAAAAAATGACGAACAATATTTTTGTACTATAAAACTCAGCCTGAACTGTTGTTAGGGAGGAAAAAAAAGATTGCCTCCCAGGTGCGGTGATTCTGTAGGAACTTCTAAGGCAGTGAGACACGAGCAGTTAACAGTTACTCGTCATCAGACGACCCAAAAGGAAAGAATACTATGGACAACAACAAAAAAAGAGGCACTTGTGGAGTGAAACTACACTGTACATGGACTTTTGCCACTGCTTTGTGGAGAAGCCCTATAGAGAAATAGAACAAGTAAGTGCAGGAGTAGTCTTATCAGACATCATTATACCAGCTCCCAAGTGACAATGTACATCACAAAATTTGGAACTAAAGGAAAAAAACACTTATTTGAAAAAACATTGACATTTATAGGTACTTAACATTTTTAGCAGCTCTTTGAAGCTTTGATCATCTCCTAGCTGCCTTAAGCAGTTTGCTGCTCCGTGGGAAAATCTGGACTTGGGGAACCAAAGACACTGTAACATAAGCCACAATGATAGTACCACTGAGAACAGAGGCAATGTGTGGTGATAGGAATAATTGTGCCTGCGAAACTCAAAATTCTCCTTGGAAACCCCTAATTTGTTTTTCTTGAGACATAGTCATTGACTCCTTCTGGCTTGTCTCAAGGTGGGACGTTAGCCCAGGTATTTCCTGTGAAGCAAGATCATTTCATCAGAACCTGAAACATTTGCCCAGCAGACATTGCCTCACAGTATGTGACAGTAAAATGGACTTCAGTCATGCTCTGTATGTGGAAGAACTGGGTTTGGCAGATTTTGCCATGCTCTCTATGAAACCAAGTACACCTTTTAAACTGTCTGGGAGTTTGATCTATTACAAATATGAGTAGGACAAACTCTTTTGGCCCATGGTTAAAAAAAGAAGAAAAGAAAAACAATGCAATAACTCACCAGGACTGGGATCTAAATGTGGATAGCGGTAGGACATTGTATAAATTGTTTGGTGAGTTTGAGGTCTTTGGGTGTCAAATCTCAGCAAAATTAGGTCCACTGCTCACTTTTTCCCAGACTGAGACTCGAGGATGAGTACATTGAGGTGACACATTCTAACATGGACTTCCCATCATGGTAGGTTAGTCAATACACCTACTCATCTTATCTCAGGAAACCAAGAGACTGAGTTCAGTGTGGGTCACATTTAAAAACCCCAGTGATCACTGGATAAGAATGCATCATTATACTCTGCACAATCTAGCTGTATATAGTTGGGGCATTTGATCAACTTCTCAGCCTTGATTTTTCTCTCTCTAACCAAAGGGCTTTGCACCGTCAGAGAGTCTCAACTTTAGACTGAATAAGAGTCACCTGCAGAGTTTCATAAACATGCAGATGCAGTAGTTCTAGAGTGGAGACCAGATCTCCTGTGCCCAACAAATCCTCCAAGGGGTTCTGACGCCAATGGGCTGTAAACCGCACTTGTTGAAACAGAGAGGGGGATGATATTCGAAGTTCCTGGGAACACGTTGGTTCTAAAGCATCTAATATACTAACTAGTCAGTCCCCAGCAAATGGAGCAACTAGACCCTTAGTTCGTATCTTACTACGTCAGAGTAAACCAGGTTAGAGTAATAAATTTCCTGAAAATTCTTGTTATTGTCCTTGGTATCAGTATGATTATGGTATTTATCCAGCAGCCTTGACACATTCACAAATGCAGACTGTAAGGGTCACCTGCCTCTCCTGTTTAAATTTGGTAAACACAAGATACTCGGAGCCATTGGTTTTAAAGATTCAAATTTTGTCAAAACAATTTATGGTACATGCTTCACCCTGCATGTTCTTTAAAAACCTTTCTAGAGAAAAGAAGATAACTATGGACTGACTTGCCACAGCATTGCCTATTGCCAGTTACTGCACTCTGTGCTATATTAAGTCATCCTGGTTGGAATTGTACTGGTGACTGTCTAGTGCTATATCCAGTAACAAATTATATGTATATTATGGGGCATCGGACTGACGTGAGCTCAGAAGGCACCTGTATGAAGTTTTTCAAAAGAACAGTAATAAGTTTTACTAGATGTGACAAACCTTATAAAACTTAAATAATGTCAGGCTTTATAAGCATTTCATTTAATACAACTGAACACATGGAGGGCATTGAGGATGATATCTAATTTTTTCCATATGTGGATTTAATACCATATAGAAGTTCCAGTCCCAGATTGCTAATTTTCCACCATGTGGTAGCCATTTAGTTGTATTTTTTAAAACACTTACCAAATTACAGAGTAGAGTTTCAGAGGCAGCAGCTATGAGTAGGTTCAGGGTGCACGGTATCCCTGTGGCTTAGTCCTGGGTCTCGTGAAGAGGCAGTAAATCTTGACAGTATTTTTATGACAGCGCTCGCTGGTTTTTATAGGAATGAAAATGGGAGTTTGCAAAACCACATGCTAATGTGCTTCTAAAAATAGATTTGATTAATGTGACTCTTTCCAACTCTTACCAATTTTAGCCACCTCTAGAAATATAAGCCAGCACCTAGGATTCAGCCCTTTTGGAAATGCCTATGAATTACAAGGTTTTCAAAGAAATTCTTACCAGGAATTTGAAAAAGTGAACTGGACCCAGAGTCTTAATTGCTCATTTTTGAAAAGTGACCTCAGATATGTCATTTAACCTCTTCTGCGCTTGTGTCTGTTTATATCTTTAATTGGGACAGTAATATTTACCCTCATTTTCATATCACAGAAAAGAACAGACTTAGACAGTCAAGTTAGAGGAAAAATACCCCAATACCAGCTGAAGTTTATCTTCTATAACCACACACAGAGAACTTACATGTTCCAGAACAGAAAAGGCCAAAAGTCTATTTATTCATTTTCTGTCTTATTTTAAGACAGCTTTGAGTAACTGAATAAACCGAATGAAGGAATTCTTAGAAACAGACAAAACCCCATTGGCAAGGTGTTTGGATCCATGCAAATCATTCAGTAGCAGCCCCACCACCTAATGTGATAAATACACAAGAAGGTTCTGTGAAGAGTTTAAAGCTCCTTCAAAATGTTAGTAATTATTATTAACCCAGTGAGACGGACCAGAAACCTGGAACCACTAGCCAGAGCCTACATCTGGATTCTGTGGTCAAAAATAAAGACACCATGCTGTACGCCTATTTGATGATTAATGTCTATCTGGCCCAGAATAAAAAAAAAAATACCCTTTCAAAATAACCAGCTCCTGGGGAGATATGTTTTATCTCTCAGAACCAATTACAGTTAATTCTCCTGAGTTCAAATGGTTTGGGACCAAGTCTATTTCACACATAACTGAATACTCTGGACAACTTACCCAGGAAAACTTAAAATATATACATGGGTCTCTCCAAGGAGCCTCATAGCACAGCATGGGCAACAAGCATAACAGTCCAATTTTCAGGCTTGCAAAATTATCAGGAACAGCCATTAGCATGGGGGAGGGAGATTGTCCAGGGAGAGAGACTGCCTGCCAGGATTCTGGAACCATCTCTGCCGTCCCTCTGCCAGAGTGTGTAATGGAATCAAAAGTCATACACACTTTTACTCAAACAAAGAAAATGTAGCACGCTCATTTCCTATGACTAATTGAATCTTTCTCACCAGCTTCCATGGTGCCAGGTTACTAGGGGGAGCCAGAGCGAAGCACTTTCAACTGTCCATTTAATGGTGCCTTTCCCTCTCATGGTTCAGTCTCTTTCTTTTTTTTTTTTTCATTTTGAACCCATTTACATTTATTTTTTTTTTTATTTTTTATTTTTTTTATTTCAGCATATTATGGTTACCTATATTGCCTTTGCCCCACCCGAGTGAGAGCTTCAAGTGTGTCCATCCCCCAGACGGGGCACACTGCACCCATTAGGTGTGTATATACCCAGGCCCCCGCATCTGCCAGACACCCAGTGAGTGTTATTACTGTATGTGCATTTAAGCGTTGATCCGTTAAAACCAATTTGATGTGAGTACATGTGGTGCTTGTTTTTCCATTCTTGTGATACTTCACTTAGTAGAATGGGTTCCAGCTCTATCCAGGAGAATATAAGAGGTGCTATATCACCATTGTTTCTTAAAGCTGAATAGTACTCCATGGTATACATATACCACATTTTATTAATCCACTCATGTATTGATGGGCACTTGGGTTGTTTCCACATCTTTGCAATTGTGAATTGTGCTGCTATAAACATTCAAGTGCAGATGTCTTTTTTATAGAATGTCTTTTGTTCTTGTGGGTAGATGCCCAGTAATTGGATTGCTGGATCAAATGGTAGTTCTACTTGTATCTCTTTGAGGTATCTCCATATTACTTTCCACTGAGGTTGTACTAGTTTGCAGTCCCACCAGCAGTGTATGAGTGTTCCTATCTCTCAGCATCCATGCCAACATTTATTGTTTTGGGACTTTTTGATAAAGGCCATTCTCGCTGGAGATAAGTGATATCTCATTGATATCATTTTGATTTGCATTTCCCTGATGATTAGTTTGATTTGCATTTGATTTGCATTTGATTGGTTTCAATTTGCATTTCCCTGATGATTAGACATATTGAGCATTTTTTCATATGTTTGTTGGCCGTTAGTCTATCTTCTTTTGAAAAGTTTCTGTTCATATCCTTTGTCCACTTTTTGATAGGGTTGTTTGATTTTTTCTTGCTGATTTTCCTGAGTTCTATATAGATTCTAGTTATCAACCCTCAAACAGTTTCTTAGCAACTGGCTCTGTCTCTCTGGGTAAATGTTCAGTCTCTCAGGTATCCACAGTGGTGGCCCATGGAGAGGGGCATATGCAAGGTAAGAAAGGGGCTTTGGGTCTACATGGGTCTTTTGAATCTTGCTAATTTCCCTGTAGAGACACCAGCTCGCCATGTTCCCTGGTGTCTTGTTGTGGTTTCTATTAATACTAAGGTGTGCCTGGTGAGGTTGCGATTTATTTTCCTTTCCTGGTCAGTGCCTGGTGAGGTGAGGCTGTTGATAATTTTCCCATCCCCCTCACCCCCAAGTCTCTTCCATGGCCAGCATCTGTCTCCTGGAGGACTGTTTAAGGCCTTTGAAGTAGTATCTTTGCAGTAGGGTCTTGCCCATTTACCGTACATGGTGACCCCTGAAAGTAGGGCCCAGCTATCAACAGAGCTAATGTCCATCTACTTCCCCCACACGGCATTTGGGGACCCAGAGTGCTAACTCAGGATCCTCTCTGCCCAGTAAGACTATTTTTACTCTGTGAGAGCAGCCCCATGTTATCAACAGATCACCCTGTATTTTGGTCTTCCTAGCAAAGATTAAATTAGTAAGCAGGGGGAAAGTCCCTCTGCCTTGGTCTTTCCTCTCAACATAGTTAATGACTCCTCTGTGAGATCTGAGACCAGATGGGGGAGCCATGATGCTGGTGCCACCTGTCTCCCTCCTCCCCCCATTACCCACCGTGACACCCTGGCAGGGAGGTTAGGGCTCTCTGCTTCCTCTGCAGCAGAGAAGGGAACCCTCCAATGTCATATTCTGGTTCTCTCCACCCCATGGCTTATAGAAAAACTCTGCGATCAAATCAGATCATAGATATGTTAATGGAAGCTAAAGAAATTTAGAAAACTCATTTCTACCTCTCCAAACTGGCTTTTTGGTTGTGGTAGATTCAGAAATACTATTTTGGATATCACAAGCAGAACATTGCTTCTATAACAATCCTAGTGCTTGCTGAAGTAAATGGATTCCTCTGAAAAAAAAAAGAAAAGCATAGTGATAGATTTCTAAATATTCTCTACATTACAGGCAGAAAGAGAAGGTGGCAGTCCACTTCATCCCCACACACAAACACACAGGACCCTGGAAAATCCCTTCCCTCTATCACAACCCCCCACCTATGCAGACACACACATACTCACACAGCTGCTCTCAGCCACTTTGTATAATGGCTTTTCAGAAATGAAAGATTGTATTATGTATTCCATCCAATATCACTGATATCCAATTTCATAAAACATCCTACAGTGATACATTCAATGCCGATTTGATTTCAATTCTGATTTCTTATGGTCCTGATGTTTTTACATTCCGATTTTGAACTGTTAAATTTTCATTAGTGTCAGGACCTTACAGTTTTCTTCTTTTTTTTTTTTTCTTTATGCTACAAATGCTCTGAATCTCAGAATTTTCTAAACTACATAAACATGAGTAAACAATATTTTACAGGACTTTATGGCCAAACTCCTTAGTATTTCTAAAATATCAACTAAAAATGCAGTCATTATTTTATCTGCACCCAGTAATACACTCCATGTTCTTTTTTTAGAATATTAAGGGGGTAAAAATGTTTCAATTACATGAATTGCTTGTGTACAGTATGAGTCAAACTTATAAATGTACCCAACACACAGATAGTGTGCATTGTACCCATTAGGTATAAATTTACCCATCCCCTTCTGCCCCTTCCACCTGCTTTATTTCCATTGAGTCTTACTTCCATATGTGCACATGAATGTTCATCAATTAGTTCCATTTAATAGTGAGTACATGTGGTGGTTGTTTTTCCATTCTTGCAATACTTCACCTAAAAAAGTGATCTCCAGTTCCATCCAGGTTAATAAAAGAGGTATCGATTCACCGTTTTTGTTACAGCTGAGTAGTACTCCATGGTACACATCTGCCACATTTATTAATCCACTCATGTATTGATGGGCACTTGGGTTGATTCCACATCTTTGCAATTGTGCATTGTGCTGCAACAAACATTTGAGTGTAAGTGTCTTTTTGATAAAATGGCTTTTTTTCCTTTGAGTAAATACCCAGTAGTAGGATTGCTGGATCAAATGGTAGGTCTACTTTTAGTTCTTTGAGGAATCTCCACACTATTTTCCATAGATGTTGTACTAGTTTGCAGTCCCACCAACAATGTATAAGTGTTCCTTTCTCTCTACATCCATGCCAGCATCTGTTCCTTACGGACTTTTTGATAAGAGCCATTCTCACTGAAGATAAGTGATATATCACTGTGATTTGGATTTGCATTTCCCTGATGATTAGAGATGTCAACATCTTTTTCAGATGTTTATTGGCCATCAGTCTATCCTCTTTTGAAAAGCTCCTGCTCATTTCTTTTTCCCACTTTTTAATGGAGTTGTTTGATTTTTTCTTGTTGCTTAGCTTGAGTTCTTTGTAGATTCTGGTTATTAGCCCTTTATCAGAAGAATAGCATGCAAATATTTTCTCCCATTCTGTAGGTTGTCTATTTGGTCTATTGATAGTTTTCTTGTCTGTGCAGATGCTTTTTAATTTAATCAGGTTCCATTTATTTATTTTTGTTGTTGCTGTGATTGCCTTTGGGGTCTTCTTCATAAATTCTTTGCATAAGTATCTATAAGAGTTTTTCCAACATTTTCTTCTAGAATTCTTATAGTTTCATGCCTTAGATTTAAGTCTGTTATTCATCATGAATCAATTTTTGTGAGTGGTGAGAGGTGGGGACCCTGTTTCAGTCTTCTACATGGGGCTATCCAATTTTCCTGGCACCATTTATTAAATAGGGATTCTTTACCCCAGTGTATGTTTTTGTCTGCTTTGTCAAAGATCAGATGGCAATATAAGGATGGTTTTCCAACTGGGTTCTCTGTTCTGATCCATTGGTCTATGTCTCTGTTCTTGTGCCAGTACCATGCTGCTTTAGTTACTATAGCCTTATAATATAGCTTGAAGTCTGGCAAAGTGATATCTTCAAATTTGTTCTTTTTGCTTAAGGTGGCTTTGGCTATTTGGGGCCTTTTCTGGTTCCATATGAAGCATAGAATTATTTTTTTCTACATCTGCAAAAAATGATGTTGGTATTTTAATGGGGATTACATTGAATCTGTAAATCACTTTGGGTAGTATAGATATTTTAATAATATTAATTCTGCCAATCCATGAGCATGGTATGGTTTTCCATCTTTTTACATCCTCTGCTGTTTCCTTCCTCGATATTTTGCAGTTCTCCCTTTAGAGGTCTTTCACCTCCTTGGTTAAATATATTCCTAGGTATTTTATTTTCTTCATTGCTATTGTGAAAGGTATTGAGTCTTTAATTTGATTCTCAGCTTGACTCTTGTTGGTGTATAGGAATGCTACTGATTTGTGTACATTGATTTTGTAACTTGAGACTTTGCTGAATTTATTTATCAATTCCAGGAGTCTCTTGGCAGAATCTTTGGGGTTTTCTAGATATAAGATCATATCATCAGCAAAGAGTGATAGTTTGACTTCTCTTTTCCCCATTTGGATACCTTTGATTTCCTTCTCTTGCCTGATTGTTCTGGCTAGGATTTCCAGTACTATGTAGAACAGAAGTGGTAAACAGTGGGCAACCTTCCGTAGTTCCAGTTCTCAGTGGGAATAATTTCAATTTTTCCCAATTCAGTATGATGTTGGTTGTGTGTCTGTTGTATATGGCTTTTATAATTTTGAGGTATGTTCCACCTATGCCTATTTTGTTAAGACTTCTTATCATAAAAGAGTGCTGAATTTTGTGAAATGCTTTTTCTGCATCTATTGAGAGAATCATACGGTCTTTGTTTTTGCTTCTATTTATGTGGTGAATCACATTTATAGATTTGCATATATTGAACCATCCTTGCATCTCTGGGATAAAGCCCACTTGGTCATGGTGATTTTTTTTTTTTTTGATGTGCAGCTGAATTTGTTTTATAGGATTTTATTGAGAATTTTTGCATGTATACTCATAAGGAATTCTGGTTTGTAGTTTTCTTTTTTTGTTGTGTTCTTTCCCAGATTTGGCATCAAGGTGATTCTGGCTTCATAGAATGAGTTAGGGAGGATTTCTTCCTTCTCAATGTTATGAAATAATTTCTACAGTATAGGTACTAGTTCTTCTTTGTAGGTCTGTAAAATTTGGCTGTGAAGCCATCTGGTCTAGGACTTTTTCTTGTTGGAAGATTTTTTTATTGCTGCTTCAATTTCATTACTTGATATCGGTCTGTTCCAGAGTTCTATTTCTTCTTCATTGAGCCTAGGGAGGTTGTGTGTTTCCAAGCATTTGTCCATTTCCACAGTGTTTTCAAGTTTATGTGCATAGATATTTTTATAGTATCCAAAGATGATATTTTGTATTTCCACAATATCAGTTGTAATATCTCCTTCTTCATTTCTGACTGAGCTTATTAGGGTCCTTTCTTTTCTGTTTCTGGTTAATCTAGTGAGACACCTGTCGATTTTGTTTCTCTTCTCAAAGAACAAAATTTGTGTTTCATTGATTTTCTGTATATTTCTTTTGTTTTCGATTTAATTTAGTTCTGCTCTGACCTTAGTCAGGGTCTCTGCAGAACACTGGCAGGTAGAGGGATGCCCAGTTGTGCACCCCTCTTCTACTACAATACCCCTAGGGGAGAGAGGCAGGCCTCTTTATCTGTAGGGCCCTCAACCAGGGGCATGCTCCCACCAGGGAGAAGCAGCCACTTGTGAGTTACTTGGCTCAAGCTGCACTCCCTATTGTAATGAGTGGGGCGAGGGGGCCACTGCTCCCATTCAGTCAGTGCACCCAAGTCATTCAGTTGTCATGGGAACCAGGTGCACACTCCTATCCAATATGGTAGTTCTCCAGCAGAGGTGAGGGATGGGCATGCCCACAGATCCCCATTCCTCAGTGGCCCCCACACTCTGCCATTGGATATGTTCTTGAGGGCTTCCTCATCACCCAAGTCCAGGACTGAGACCTCTCCCCTGCATCTTCCTGCACCACTCTTGTGTCTGGGGGGCACCAGGTCCGGCCTGCCTGTGTAAGCCGCCAGCGTACAATCCTGCAAAATGCAGGTGGGCAGGAAGCTCACAAATTGCAGAGGCCCTGCTCTCAGTGGTGGGCTCTGCCAGGAACTTGTAACCGCCGTATAGGATCAGCCGTTCATGAGCTTTTCAATTCAAAGCACCCTCATGTTGCAATGGGGTGGAGGAGCCACGGCTACCAGCCACCCGAGCTAAAATTATTTTCTCTGATGCCCTAACTGGAGGAAGTGCAGAGGAGGAAGTGTCTACATATAGGAAAACCGGCACTCCAGTCTCTCATGGCACTCTCCCATGGGGTGACACTTTTGAATACCCGAACTCCTGAGGTTTAGTGGTTCACCCCACTATTCCTATTTAGCCACCATGCCTGGGCTTGTGGAGGGTGGAAGAGCCTCCAATATGTTTTGTGTCTCACTATTCACTGAAGGTACCTACATGGGAGGGGGGAACCTCCTTACCCTTTTACTGGGCTCCGAGCCTCTCTGGGTTTGATCCAGGCTGCTGTCTTCTTTCTCAGCATGGCAGTTTTTCTCAGTAGGGTCCCCAGATGTCTCTCTTGTCTCTCCCTGTGATCCACACCTGAGCTGCAAGTGCTCTCTACTCTCCTCAGTCCAATATTCTACCTTCCAGCCGGGAAAACCCAACAAGCAACGTCTCTAGTCAGCCTTCTTGGCACTGAGATGTTCTTAAAATAATATACAAAATTTGTTAGTAATCCTTAATTATGTTACATTTTTTCACCAAAAGTGGTAATAATAATACACTGAAAAGTGAAAAAAATGAAAACTTATTCTCAAGAGCAGATTTGGGGGTTTAATTATCAAGATGATTTCTACAAATATCTACCTCATTTTGATTCAGACGGTCCCCTGAATTTATGGATAATCTCGGTATAAGGCAGAAAATTAGCCATTTGTGTTTTGTAAAAGTAAATGGACGTCGTTTTGGCTGCAGCTCTTACATAAAACTTGTAAAAGGTATTCTAAATCCAGTTTAACCCCACCAAAAATTACCCTGATAGCATATCTAGTACCTAGGTCTTTGTCTCTAATACTATTCTCCACTAAAAGAAACAAGGTTCCTTCAAATAATGGCTGATATCAGGCCTAGGATAGAATAGATACAACATGAGCCTGGATTATCTTATTATGCCAGAAAGTAACAGAAGTCTGAAGTGCTCAAAAAAAAATGATGGGGGCTCATCAAACAAGACACAAGAGGCAGGTAAAAGGTATTCCCGTGGGCCTGATCTTAGATAATGTGAACACCAAAATAATCAAGGACAGTGATGAATTATAGACCATTTAAAATATAGAGTTAATGAGCCCAAACCAATAATCAGTAGACAAGCAAATCAGTGGGGAGGAAAGAGGAATCTTGCTTATAGCAGAATGCTAAGCGTCACCTGGTAAACGTGAAGACAATGGCCATTTCCCAGGCACCATAGTAAACTGTAGTTCAGGTGTGAGTCATCAACAGATGTCAAATATAGGGAGAGATTTTCACACGCAGAATATTCTAGTTTATTAGTGGCAAAAGGAAAAAAATATGTGGGGTAAATTGGAGGACACTTTGATCAGGTGATGGAAATTAACATCCACATCAAGGAGCAGGTAAACATCACCTGCCTCTAGAGAAGCACACACATCACTTCTGGCCTGGAATGTATAACCTGAATCCAGATATGAGCAGCCACCAGACAACCACAAAATGAGGGACATTCTCCTTTTTAAAAAGGGACTTCAAAATGTCAATGTCATAAAAGGCAAAAATAGGCTGTAGAAATGTTCCAGGAGAATAAAAAGACATGAAAGCCTGTTTCTAGTTTGGATCATGTACTAGACTGGATCATGTACTAGCGAGGAAAGAGGACTAGAAGGGACATTATTGAGTCAGTTGACAAAATTGGAATGTGAATGGCTGTAAGGTAAAATTACGTAACAACATTAAACATACCAAAGTTGATAACTATATTGTATTTAAGAGAATATCCTTATTCTTCAGAAATATATACTGAAGTTTTCAGGGCCATGATGAATACAGTTTACTCTCCAATGGTACAGGACAAAAAAAGAAAAAGAAAGAGAAAAAAACAATTTAAAACAAACACACACAAAGAGAGGGCAAAAAAGAGAAAAGCGAATGAGAAAGAAAATGGAACAAAATGCTAAAAGTAGATTAATCTGGGTAAAAGGTATATAGGTGTCCTATATCTTATTCTTATTTCAGTAACATTCTGTAAATGTGAAACTATTTTCAAATCGAAGGTTTTAAAAATTTCTTTCTTTTCCTTACATGTATTGTATAATTTGCTCACTTTCAGAAAGGCACAACCTTTCTGAAAATAATTAGATTGGCCCAAGAATAAACAAGATAAATTTCATGACGCTTTTAAATAATCTTTAATAAGAAACAAAAAAAATTAAACATAAGGGGGAAATTAAAACATTTAAAAACCAAAACATAGATTTACATACAAAATCATAAGCCTTGTTTGATCAAAAAACAAAGCTAATCAAAACTACGAAAACTGCAAAATTTTTGTCAGTTTAAAAACGTGGAGGAATATTTTCCTTAACTAAAATTATGCACAAAGAGTGAGATTATAAAAACACTTTCATATCATTCTCTTTCAAATTTGGGTAATTTAAATTCACAGATATTTCAGACTAATTATCAAAATAGGACAGAATTTCTTTCTTCATAGAAAGACAGTAGTTGTCAGTGTAAACACAATATGTAGTGTTCTTTTTCTGGGCCGTGGAAGTGCTGTTGTTTTCTCTGGATTAGCAGGTAAGTTAAAATAACCTCCCCTTCCCAAATCTATAAAGTTTTACAGTTTTGTTTTAGGAGCTTAAAACACTTTTCAGATTTTTGGTAAACTTTTCTTTCTTCCATTCAGGCGCCTGGTGTCTTTACAGATATACCTATAAGTATGTGTTTTCGAGAGAGAAGATAAAAATTTGAGTTTAATATTTAAATAAAGAACATATCTTACTGTTCTAAATCTTGTGTCTGAGCAGGGATAAACACTTTAAAGAACTGCAGTGAAACTCTTATGACAGAATTTCAGGGAACAAGAAATAGGTGGTGATTTTTTTGAGGAGGGATTTCTTGTAATCTGAAATTATACTAGGCAAAGCCTACTCTAAATTTCTCAAGGGCTGCCCTCTGGTCACTGCCTGTAAGATAGAAGATAAATAAACTTGCTTTCAAAAAAGCTAAAATATAATGTCAAAAAAGCTAAAACATAACATAAACATATAAAATGTAAAACTAACATAAAGCACAAACATGCAAATAGCTCTTGGACAAAGCTTGCACTTTTTTTGCCACATGGATTAGAACATGAAAACACGATATTTTTGCTTAAATAATGATCAAGGTTCCTTTTCAACTCTGTGACAAAACCTCACGAGACTTTTTCAAATAAGAGTCAGCATTCACCCACTGTCACTTCCACAGCCCCTGAGAAACTCATCCTCGGAGAAACTGAGGAGGTGCCTCTCTTCAAGGGACAACGTTCTAACCTTATAACCTTACTCACCAGAGCCTCCCTGGCACCGTCTGTCCCTGGGCTGGCACACTTCCTGCCATCCATTGAAAGTGCAAAAATCTACTTTACTACAGTGAAGGAGGAAGTGGAGATGCGAGCTCACCGCAGCAGGTAAACTGTAGCTATGCAGAATCCCTATCTGGCGACATGATTTCCAGCAAGATTCACCCTAACACCCACGCCCAGTCCACAAGGGCCCTCAGGGAATGGAAATGCTACAGCACCCTCTATGATTCTGCAGCTCGTTGGGTTCAATTTGGTGCTTCCTCTGTTCCTGCATTAGGGGGTGCAGTCATCTGGGGTCCACTGGGCTGCAACATCCAAAGTGCTTCACTCGTATGGCTGGCCTTGGTGCTGGCCGTCAGCTATGAGCTCCCCTGGGGCACCTAATGGTGCACTTTGACTCTCCTCCACACTGCCTGTCCACACGGCTTGGCCTCTCACAATATGGGGACAGGTTTCCAAGAGTGAAGGTCTCAAGAGCAAGCATTCCAAGAGGAAGGAAGCAGAAGTGACTTAAGGCCGGGGATTAGATGTTCCAAAATGCCACTTCCTCCATATTCTAGCCTCAAAGCAGTCCCGGGGCCAGCTTGGGTTCCAGCGGAGGAGAATCTCTGTCCTGCCTTTGGATAGGAAGAGCAGCAAGCACCCGCAGAGAGAGGAGGAAAGGTGTGCACCGTCTGAGGGAAGCAGCTAGCACTCTGCACAATCGCTACCTGGCAGCTGACACCCAGCTACTCGGGAGGCTGAGACAGGAGGATCACTTGAGACCAGGAGTTTGAGGTTGCTGTGAGCTAGGCTGACAACACTGCACTCTAGCCTGGGCAACAGAGGGAGATTCTGTCTCAAAAAAAAAAAAAAAAAAAGCATTGTCACATTTTCCTCACGTGGCCCTAAGAGGACACTAGAGCAGGAACTATTATTCCCATTTTACAAAGAACAAAGCTGAAGCCAAAAGCCTTCTTAGATTCTGACCTCTAAAATTAGCTGTTTCAATATTCCCTTAAAGGACCAAGACTAAGCAATTTCAGCAAGAAAATGAATTTACACACATATTGAGTTTGCAGTTTCACTCTGTTATATTATATACTCAGAATGGAAAAAGACATATTGGAACAAATTAAAATACAGTTGGCCCTCTATATCCACGGGTTTCACAAGTGCAGACTCAACATACCACGGATGGAAATCCACAGATAGGAGGGCTGACTGTACTATTTTCCATCCACCTCCAATCAATCAAAGCTGCTGAACATTTGCCTCATGCGGACACTGGGAATTAGACCTCTTCCCATGCTGAAAGGAAATTATTGCATTTAAGGAGAAAATAGTATCTTTTAAAATAAATACAATAACTATTGAAAAATATAAGGTGTCATCATTACCAGTAATATCTTTTTATGAGATGAAATGTCTCAACAGGCATCAAGAAATAATTCATTGCCCATTTCTCAGTGAGAGCAAACAATTGACATTTGGCAGTAAGATTAAGTGAGGTGAGCTAATCATTTATTTTATTAAAAATGCTGGCATCACAATCTGGATAATGTATTTTGAAGATAATGCACTTTTAATTTCTAAATTGATCTGTGCAAAGAACTGAGAGCCCCTGGTGTTGTGCAACTTGGATTTATACAAATGATCTACAGAACGACTGCCACCCGGCAAGGTGAGAACAGCCGCTGGGAAGCAAAGGGTCTGAGACCATCGGTATGACACATCTACAGGGCACCAAAATTGATTAACTTTGCTGGAATTGAAGCAATCTGAATATACCAGAAGGATCTAAACCTGCTTTAAAATATAGTCTCACTGAAACAATCCAGTTTCGCCAGCAAGGTGGAAATGAATTCATCGTTTGTGTTGTGGCCGCCACACAGTATGAAAACAGAGCCAGCACTTCTCCTGTAGCTCAACATCATTTCATGGGTTTAACTTTTGTGATTTCAAGCCCAACTTCTATAGCCTCTATATAGGCATTTTACATTTTACTTGTCACTCTCTATTCTCTAAAAGAGGGAAAGCAGATTGCGAGTTGTAGTAAAATTATGAGAATGAACTGGAAGAAATGTTTTGGATAAAGAGCTGGTAACATTTAAAGCAAATTGCTGTGGTATAAATTCAGCCCTGGACTAACACTGTCTCATAGATCACAGAGTAGATGGTCAGTGAAGTTGATGGGATATTGATTTCTGCAGGAAAATAAAAGACTATAAAACAAAAGACGATTAACATGAAATCGCTGAGTGAAGCAAAGTCTTAATAGACTGGGAGTTGTTAAATAAAAGAGAGTGGGTGAGAGGACGGAGCTCGCAGATCGCTTACAGCAGAATCCTTTTCGTTATATATTAAAATTCTCCTGTGTGTTTCTACTTTCCTGTATGTTATCAATCCATATTCACCCAGTGAAAAACATCTGAAATTAACGTGTGGGGGAAAGTAACCAAATCTAGGACACTTCATCAATCAGGGAGAAGGCACCTCAGAAAGCAATGGCAATCAGGGCCTTAAAACCTATAAATACTGTCAGAAAATAAAGCTTTTCTTTTTTCTTTCATTTCACAAAGTCCCACTAATGTTTCACTACTATACCGTGTGCACCTCTTTTTTTTTTTTTTAATAAATGCTGCTGCAATGCAGCTTTTGCAGGTTCATTCGTTGCTTAAAATATGCAGCACTTGACAAACAGACATATTTCTAAAATATTCTTCAAGTAAGTTCCTAGGGCCAAGCAGTTTTTCCTATCAAAATCACTCTACACAGGAAATACACTCCTTAGTCCCTCTGCCCTACATACACACACACACACACTGCCACCACCGTCACCAAGGCCACCATCACTGCCACCATGAGTCCTGCTAAATATTATCAAAGAAGTTCTTTCACAGGCATCGGGCATCCCTAAAACCATAACAGTTTCATTTCATTAAGAAAAAAAGCAGCAGCTTTTGTAAACCAGAGTCGGAACTATTAGGGAAGTAACTATAGAACTCACTGTGTCCTGTCAAGTACTCGGATTCAGTGGATAAAGGGGCAACCTTAGCTCTCCCAGTGCCAGCTTTCAAAAGCAGAAATGCTGATCTCAGTCGAGCTAGTTCATGCTCCTGCTGATGGAAAGACTTTTTTCCAGAAGACCTCAAAGGCCCTGCAGTACGTTCAGACAGAAAGTAAAAACATGAAAATATTGAAACTAGGATTTCATTGAGTATTTTACCTGGGGGAGAGCTTCAACTGAACTATTCGTAAAGACAAAACTATCCTTGTTATGCTTCTAATCATCACCACCCTACATAAAATATCAATGAATGAAAACATTACTTGACATTAGCAAGATTGTATGAAAAGACTATAGTATTTACGGCAATTTTCCCCAAAATTTCTCTTTTACCCATCTCACATGAGTTTTCCCTTAACCTCTGTGGAAATGATGTAAAACAGCAAACCCAAGTTTCATTTTTGTACGTAGACTCTCTAATGTAATTTAGGGTTGCCGGACATAGAAAATAAAAACAGAGGATGCCTAGTTAAATTTGAATTTCAAAACACAATGAATAATATTTTAGTATAAGTATGTCCCATGCAATATTTAGTGCATACTTATAATTTTAAAAACCATTTGTCATTTACCTGATTCAAATATAACTGGTACCTTGGATTTTACCTGGCATCCTTACTCTAATTATGCTCCCTGATGATTTACATTGTGTTTTAGAACTTACTCCATCATTAAAGGCAAAAAAGAAAGCTGTCATGTACAGAAAGATGGAAAGTCCCAATCTGTGAATGAGAAAATGTACATGAAAGCCCTTTCCAGCTTTATAAGTGTAATACCAGTAATTCTCAATGGGTCATGGTAGGGAAGAGGAAGGGAAGAATTGGAATCATTGAGAAATATTTTCCCTGGGATTGAAACCACTACACTGTACAAATATTATACAGCACTTCTCCACTTTTATTTTCCTCTTGGAAGGCAGTGGCTTTAATCACAAGCTCTGGAGTGAGACTGACCTAAGTTTGAACCACGGCGCTGACACTCCCTCGCTGTTTGCTCCTGGACCAGGCAGTTATCCTCCCTCAGCCTCCACGTGTTCATATTTAAAATGAAAGCAAGATCCCTGCCTCATATGATAAGGGGACACACTAATGGAGGTATGCCCCCTTTTTAAAGCTCTAGATCTTTATCCGGTGCAAGGTCAGCCCTTACTAATTGAATACTATTATTATCATATTGTGCAAATTGTTTTTGCCATCTTGTTGACCAAAGATAAAGCTCCCTGGCAAGAATAGACCCAAAGGACCTTCTGCCCTGGGTTATCTATGAACTGAGTGGGGGAGGTGGGGGTGCACCTGAGAAGAGGCAGCACCCACTTGCAATCTGCAGGATACCGTATGCATTTGTCTCCAGCATCAGCCATGATCAAATTGCTAAATAGGGCCATGCCTTGTGCTTCCTCAGGTCTCCCTTTATCCTGAGCACTTATTCTGAAAAAAGTCAGGACTCCAAGGAAAGTCAAACTGCATTCAGAGTCATTTCTCTCTTCATCCTTCCTTGTGCTGACTCTTTTCAGAATCTCTCTGGGTGGAA
>RJWJ010005469.1:0-68106 GCA_004363605.1 Indri indri
GGCCAGCACAGAAAATAATGTTATAATCAGCCTACTTTCCTAGTCCCTACCAGAATTAAAGAATTTCAAAACGTTAGAAGGGAACTTTTTCATCTTCGTGTATCTCCTCATTCTAGATGAGGAAATAGGCCCAGAGAAGGAACTACCTTGCCAGGTCATGCTAACAGTTATTGGGAAAAGATAAGAACACAATTCAAGAGCCACTACTTCTTAGTTATTTCTACCATCCCACTTCTCCTTGGGGTTTTTATGATTAAAAGAAAAGTATAAAATTCCTTTTTTCATAAACACACCTTCCCATTCCTATGAAAACTGAGATTGTAATCCTGAGTCATCTTCTAAATCTATCAATACAATATACCACAACAGTCTTCAGTATTAGCTTTAACTAGAACCAAAAAATAACACTCTAATGAGGTCTATCTACCTTTCAAAAATAACACTAAAAACTGCAGAAAACTTCAATAGAAAACAGCAAATTGACCAAATAAACATTAATATCTTTCACTATGTTAATATACTGTGTTTTCAAAATTTAGTCTTATTAGTAAGAATGAACTCTAATAATCACTTAGCAGCAAAAATACCTCTCATCCCAGATAAATATTGAAGACATAGGATGAGGAGAACCTATGATCACAATCAAAAAGATAAAAACTAAAAAAATGTATTAAATACCAACTGCATGCATGACATTTAAAAGTTGAAAAATAATTATATCAAGAAAGCGTATGATTAAAATTTTGAATAACAAGAGCAAAAAAAGAATAGATAATTAACTCCTTTTCTGGTATAACACATTTTAAAACTCTAAACTTTGATCTACATTTATAAAAGGGTTTGGAAATGAAAAACATCATTAAATTTACTTGTAAGTGTGCTGTGATTTCAACCCATGTATAAGAGGCACCATGTCTAGTAGGAGCCAGGAAGTCCTGGATTGAATCCAAGCTCTGTACTGGCTATGTGTCCTTAAATTACCTAACCTTAGCTTTATTTTCTGTAAAATGGATATGATACCATCTTTCTGGGCTATTACATAGTAATAGTAGTTACAGTAATAACATACATCTGCAGTATGTGTGTGTGTATATATATATATACACATACGGTATGTTACCATACATACACATACATGGTTTCTAAATACATACATGGTTTCTTATTTCATATTACAAATATGAAACTTGAGATTTTATAACTAAAATTAGAGATTGTGATAAATCAGAAACATAAGGTTTCCACATAAAACTACCACTCCATAAACAAATATTAACATACATGCTTAACCCTCTTCTCTTTCTTCTCCTAATTTTTGGTACCACTCTTCCCTGGTTCTCCCCAGTTCCTTCTCAATTACTTTTATGTGCTCTTCTGTAATCTATTGAACCTTAAAAGGTTACATCTTCCCTTAAGAAAGGAAAAGGGATCCCTTTTTAGTCCTCTCATTCAGTACACACTACTTCACTCATGCCCATGTCTTCCACTTCTACCTGTAAGTTTATGATTCGCAAGGTCTCTAGTAATTCAGATGTGCAACAGGCACCTCGAAATCAACATATCCAAACTAACTTGATTATATAGCCCAACCCAGCTCTAACTTTCATTTCCTTTTATAATTCATATTTGAATGAATGACAACAGTGCCCATGTAAACATCTGAAAGAAAACTTAGTGGTCATTTCCCACTTCCTTGCCCTCCATATCCAACTGATTATCAATCCTATTGGCTCTGCCTCCTATGATCCATCCTATTCTGCTCCATTCTGCCACTATATCATTTTTCACCTGGATTAATCAACAGAATGCTGACTCAGCTATATGCCTTTTGTTTCACCCTTCCAATCCTCTAAACAATAAATCTATTCACATTAACTCACAATTGATTGGTGAGCCACTAAAGAAATGGGCATAGAAAGCCCTCCATGAGTTAGCCCCTATCTTCATTTTCAGGGTTATTACTTCTTTTTCTTTCTTTCTTTTCTTTTCTTTCTTTCCCTTCCTTCTTTCTTTCCTGGGCACTCTGTTGCCCAGGCTAGAGTGCCGCAGCATCAGCCTAGCTCACAGCAACCTCGAACTCCTGGGCTCAAGTGATCCTCCTGCCTTAGCCTCCCCAGTAGCTGGGACTACAAGGTACAGTGATGATGCCTGGCTAATTTTTCTATTTTTCAGTAGACATGGGGTCTTGCTTTTGCTCAGGCTGGTCTGGAACTCCTGAGCTTAAGCAATCCTCCCACCTCAGCCTCCCAGAGTGCTAGGATTATAGGCATGAGCCACCGTGCCCAGCCCAGGCTTATTTCTTAACCTTCCTTCCTCTCTTTCCCTTCTCAAGTATTCCCCAATGTGTCATGCTGTCACACTCTGTCTTTGCAAGCTGTTCTCTCAGCCAAGAATAGAACCTTCTTGTACTCTAGGCAAACTCCATGCATCTTTGAAGAGCCAGTTCATGTGCTCCTCTGTAAGGTTTTCTCTGACTGCTCAGGAAGATCTGATCATCTGTTTATGCATTCTCTGTATCTTGTGTTAACTTTGTTTTAGCTGCAGCCTTGTAACTACTTTTAGCATGTTTTCCTCTCCTATTAGATGATGAGAGCTCCCTGAAGACAACTGTGTCTTTACACCTTTGTACCTCCTAGGCTGACACCGTATTTAACATATAATAGGATTTTTTTTAATAGGCTGAATATTATATTTATATAACTATAACATAATCCTATGGAAAAATCATATACGCATAAAATTCATGATGGTTTTATACTTTTTCCTTCCTGTCATAATGACACATTGGTTCAGTAGCTAAGAAGTAGGCCAATTAATCAGCCCTACTTTCACTGCCCCAAAAGAGACTGACCTCTCAACTCTAACTGCTAAAGCAGTGCTTGACCTACTTGCTCCTACCATCTTCTTTCCCATGCTGGTTGCTGCAACAATTCACCTGGGACAAAGAATTCTATTTTCTGCAATACTAAATCAAATTTTTACAACTGTGACAAGTCTAAAGTATTATAATGTGCTTAATCACAAGACAGACACATCATTACTGAAACTGAGAAAACATTGAAAGACTGGTTTATCCTTAAAAAAAAAAACCCTAAGATTTAATAATAAGAACTTAAGAACTCTTAGCTGGAACAAAAAAGTAAGATTTAATAATCCCTTCTATCTTTATCAACATTAAGGTAAGAGTATTTTATTAAAAAAATTATAAAACTATAACTCCACATTTATTGTATAATTGAGAGTTTTATATATATGTCTATGAATATTACACACACCACACAGACACATACACACACGCGCGCGCGAAACACTATCACTATGCCAATTCTTATGACCTCAGGAATACCCAAATAAAGAAACCAAACACAAAGTTGTTGTATGTTAAAATGTTCAGATGATGGGAGGTTGCTTGTTGGGTACAATGTGTGTTGTTCCAGTGATGGATGCACAAAGGGCCCTGACTTCACCACAATGCAATATATCAATGTAGCAAAATTGTACTTATACCCTATCAATATATACAAATAAAGAATAAAAAATAAAAAAACATTTTTAAATGCTTTTGAAACAGATGTTCATACTCATACTGGTCATTAAGATATAAATACACATTAAAGAGAAGAGTTATCCTTAAAGACTTGGCTATCTTAAATTGTGCTTCTGTTGAAATATAGCTAAGGTAAACTTAACTGCATCTGCATTTGTAGATCATTCACGATTTCAGTTTTATCAGTTCCATCATCACTGGTTAAATAACTGTCTATGAAGAAAATTCTCAACTAGCCAAATGACTCTCTAGTTACCATGGGGAAAAAAATTCTCCAATTCTCTGTAACTGAATAATCAAAGTGAGGAAATGGCTCTGACCCACTTATCCTAGAATGAATGTTATAGGTATGAGTATACACCTCTCAAAGCAGAGCCAGCTTCCCTTGGTTCCTCTGAGAAATCAGCCATGGAAAGCCATGGAGAGCTGAGAGGGAACTCCTCAAATAAGGTCTGGGAATACCTCTAAGAAGGGAATATCTGTAGGGACCAAGAGAGAGGAGATTGATGCCATGGAGTGACAGCAGCTGCTCCCCCCACCCTGATAGTGGAAATTATTATCTATGGCACTTAGTTCCTGGAATGTCCAAATTATAAATACAGAAAGGCCTGGTTACCTGAGCCTCAAATCATAGGACCTTTGGAAAGACCTTAAAGAAGAGTTAAAGCCACTCGTCTAACTCAAATTTTCACGCCACATCCTTATCCCTCTACCTCAGGACTCCCGAAATTAACAATGTATTTTGTGCCCAATAGATAAACTTTATGATGGGAATAAATCCTATCCTGTCCTAACCTCATCTCCTAACAGGTCAATAGAATGTTTGTTAAGTGCTTTAAAAAAGACTGCAATGGACTGAACGTTTACGTCTCCCCCAAATTCATGTGTTGAAATCCTAACCCCCAAGGTGATGATATGGTATAGTATGGTAGGGTTTTTGAAAGGTGATTATGTCATGAGAGTGGAGCCTTCATGAATGGGATTAGCACCCTTATAAAAGAGACCCCAGAGAGATCTCTTGCCTCTTCTACCATGTGAGGCTACAGTCAGAAGACAGATATTTATGAGGAAGCAGGTCCTCAACAGACATGCAATTTGCTGGCAGCTTGATCTTGGACTCTATCCTCCAGATCTGTGAGAAATACATTATCTGTTGTGGATAAGCCATCTAGTCTATGGTATTTTGTTATAGCAGCCTGACTGGACTAAGACAAAAAACTGAGCTCAAAATTGCTCTATTCACTTCCCCTTACACCCCCAACTTGATAATGATAGTGCAGAAGCAGTAGAAATACTAATGTAGATATTTATAATCTATGAAGAAATACATACTATAAAATTGAGTTCTTAAAACAATCCTCTGGTTGGATATTATGAGTAACAGAATCCGTGAGGTTAAATAACTTGCTCTAAACCATCTGCCCACTAGTAAAGGATGGAGTCAGGATTCAAACCCAAGCACTTTGTCCTAAATATCACTCTCTGTCTAGTCTACACTGTCCTGCCTCTTAATATCACCATCCTTTAAAAGGCTTGCCAAAGTCCCTCATCTACCCCAAAAGTACTCCTTTATCACTCAAAGTGTTCAAGGAGAGAGTAAATGATCAGAATAGTAAGTAAAATATGGCTAAGCTAGGTAACATTTAGACTAGGTGACTTAAGTAACTTTTAGCTCAAAGACTCTGATTTTATTTATCATGCTATGTCACTGACAGCCTTTATTTTTCTGTTTATGCATTACTTAAAACGAAGAGCAAAATAAAAAATACCAAAATCTTGAACCTGTAAAAAGCACCAAAAGAAAAGAACAAAAACCCAAGACTTGCTGTATTCTATAGTGTATGACTGCAGATTATCTTAAGTATAATTCTAAAAGTTGCTAGAGTATAACTCCTAGTCCAGCTTTCATGATGAATGCTAACTAACAGAGGGGAAAAAAGCCTCAGGTTTGCAAAACAACAGAGTTAACAAGAATGAACATTTTTTCAGGACATAAATCATCCAGTCTAATCCAATAATTTTATTTATTTTAAAAATTTTTATTGTTAATTATTATGGGTACATAATAGTTGAGTATCTTCATAGAGTACGTGTGAATGATACAGGCATACAATGTGAATTAATTAAATCAGGGTAATTGGAGTATCCATCCACTCAGGCATTTAACGTTTCTTTGTGTTAGGAACATTCCATTTCCACTCTTTTAGTTATTTTAAAGTACATCCTAACTTATTGCTGATTATAGTCAATTTGTTGTGCTATCAAATATTGTTCATTCTATCTAACTATATTTTTATACCCATTAACCATCCCTACTTTATCCCTCCCCTCCCTGCTATCCTTCCCAGCTTCTGGTAGCCATCATTATACTGTTTCCCTGAGATCAATTGTTTTTAGTATTTAGCTCCTACATATGAGTGAGAACATGCAAGATTTGTCTTTCTGGGCTTAGTTCATGTCACTTAGCGTCATGTTCTCCAGATCCATCCATGTTGTTGCAAATGGCAGTACTTCATTCTTTTTGTGGCTATACAATATTCCATTGTGCATATCTGCCACAATTTCTTTATCCATTCATCCACTGATGAACACTTAGGTTGATTCCATTATCTTGGCTATTGTAAATAGTGCTACAATAAACATGGGAGTGCAGATATCTTTTTGATATACTGAATATCCATCCTTTGGATACATACCCAGCAGTGGGATTGCTGGGTCATATGGTAGTTCTATTTATAGTTTTTTTGAGGAATCTCCATACTGTTTTCCATAGTGGTTACGCTAATTTACATTCCCACCAACAGTGTACGAGTAACCCATAATTTTATAAATGAGGAAACTGAAGCCAAATGCATAAAATGTCTTGCCTAAGCACATGCCTGTGACTTGTAGTTTGATATTGTTTTTTCCACTACACATGTATCTTTTATGTTGGCCTTAAATACACCGTGAGACTCAAGCAACTTGCTTGCCAGAACAGAAAACATTTCCAAATACCACAAAATCAGCTTTTAACAATCAAATGTGACAGACCACTAGTCTCAGGAGGCAATTTCCATATTTTGTATTAATTTATATATTTTGAAAATTATAATTCAATAGTCAAATTTTCTTCCCTTTTTTATGGTAACAAAAAATAGAACAAAAGTTGTGCTTCGAACTATTTGTAGAATTCATAATCCTTTTTGAAAAAGACCTTAGTAAGCCATCAAGGTCAGAATTTTGCCACTAAGTGCTAAAGAATAAGGCTAGACTACTTAAAAGCAATTTTGTGAAAACTCATCACTTATTCAACAACATTTTTATGCAGCCTTGCTGCAGGG
The DNA here is from genome assembly GCA_004363605.1 of Indri indri. NCBI lineage: Eukaryota > Metazoa > Chordata > Mammalia > Primates > Indriidae > Indri > Indri indri. Next base: position 6,871 of record RJWJ010005469.1, read on the forward strand.
AGAAATTAATGTCAAAATAATTTTCTGTAATTTTAAATTCACCAAATATTCACTCTTTGAGCAACTAAAACCATTTTAAATTGCCTCATAGATCTAAGCTGGGTTGCTTGCTATGAATAACCAACACAAGTAAAAGTTATTCACTGTAGTGACTATGCATCATTTCTTGATAAGATCATAGATTATATCAAAATTAAGTCAGAACTTCCCAAATAAAAATGTCAAAACAAAGGTTTGCCTTAGCCTCTCTTGACTAAAGATTTTTAATCACTCTACAAAATTATGGAATCCATTTGAGACATGAATTGTGTGTGGCTTCTCAGTTAAATTACAGTAATAAGCAAAATGTCTCAAGACCCAAAGATATGAAAAAATGTTGTTCTACCTGAAGATAATTTTTACATTATATTCCAATATTAATAATTTATCAAATGACACCACTGATGGTTTCAACAATTTCTACTTGAAAAATATACTAAGAATATCATGGCAAAAATATGTTGAAAGCATGTGAACTTCACTAGAATCTACAGAGTTTCATATTTACTTTTAAATCACTTGAATGAAGAAATTAACATTAACAAAATATTTTTCTTAATAAAAAGTTATGTCTTCAATTTTTATATCTTCTTTGTCCTACATATGTTGCTAACCAAGTTGGTGATACTTATCAGTGTACATACCAACTAGTAAAAAACAAACCTCTAAAGCTCACTTATCTTTCAAAGTCTTGCTCAAATGCCATGTTCACCAAAAGCCTCACTGATTCCACCAGACAGATATGACCAGAAACCTCCAAATTTCCTAGAACTTCATCCATGGCCTCTTTAGAACTGAACACTTTCTATCTTACAATAAATTAGCTAGAACCAGTCTCATCTGCTGAACACGAGGTCCTAAATGCCTGACCTTTCCCGGTGGATAAGGAGGTCTAGAGCTCTGCCCAACAATCAGGAGCAGTGCTATAAATGGAAGCTGATGCAGATGGCTTACAGCAAGAGCAAAGGGGAACCAGCCAACAACAGGTGAGGAATAAAGGAGAACTAATTGGTATCAAGGGAAGAAGGACTTAGGACTTGAGAAAATGTCTGAAGGGGTGGCCCAAAACAAAAACAGGATTCGCAGTGAAAGGCTGACAAAAGAAAACAGACAAGGTAAACAGGAGGGTTAGCATGGCAGAGCATGGAAAGATCCCAATGCAACAGTGTATAGTAGGATGTCTTTGACTAGGACATGGGCAAAAGGTCTTAAAGGTTCCGCATCCTTTGAGATATTGAAAAGCAGGGGATATGTATTACATAACTGAATTTAGAGTCACAAGAGCCGGGCTCAAGTGCAAGCTCTGACATTTTACAGCTGTGTAACTTGGCAAGGCAATCAACCACTCTGAACTTCAATTTCCTTTTCTATGAAAGAAAGATAACACCTATTTCACATGGTCATTCTAAAGAATAAATAATTTACGTGAAAGCATTTTATAAACTTTAAAACTACAAATGTAAGGTATTATTAAAATACCACAGTATGTTGCTATATCAACTAATTTTGGTCAATTTTTACTGTGGAAAATTTCCCAGACACATTTTTAGGACTAAATTTTTATTTTGATTGGACACTGTTAACTTTACCTCGACTACTTAAAAATTTGTTTAAAGATCTAAGTACTGAATGGCATTGTTCCACTTCAATTTTGTTTGATTTCCCAGTATAAATTTGGCCAATAATATTTTCTGCTTTCAATGTTACAGAAAAAACAATCTTCTCCCCCTCCCACTGTGTGTGCATGTGTCTGTGTGTGTCCATAATTCTATAACAGTCATTACTCAATCCTTTCCAGATAAAAATTTGTTAAAAGTTTTCCTGACTAGATAAATCTTCAATTTCATCAAGAAGTTGTGATGGAATAGTATTCCAATAGTATGGTATTCTTAAAATGATAAAAAATAAAGGTTCTCCTCTCATTTGCTTATCAGTGGAACATTTTCTCACTCACTCTCCCCAAAGATATAGAGAAAAAAACACTTTAAAAATAAGACATTTAAAAGGTAATAGAGAACAATAAATGGGAAAAGGAAAATACTATTACATGAGGATTCCCAAGAAAAAAGACAGAATTTTTGTTTAAGAATATCATTGAAGTTATATTGGAATATGAAAAAAAATGAGATATTTGCTCTGAGATCCTATGAAACATCACCAATGTAAGTCCTGGTGTTCAACTTAAATTAGGTTTGAATTAGATTTGAATAAATAATGAATACATTAAGTTTATACACTTGTAAGACAGTGGGATTTTATAGAACATACAATCTATTCTACGTACATGACTTGTAGGGCTGCTTTTGTTAATATTAAAATAAATAACATATAAGCAATTGAAAAATAATAAATCATACAGAAACTAAAAACAATATTAACATATTTATGGTGAACTTCATCCTGATCTTTTCCATATTAGCACAGTAAGTATAATCTCTCATTCATTAGAGGTGGGAAAAAAGAAGCAAAAGTCTAGAAGTAAGTATCAATTTAACAATTTAAATTAAAACCAAGTCTGGTAACTGAAATGGTTGCCATTAGGATTTTATTACTATTTTCTGGATTCTGGATAAATGTATCCAGAAGCCCCTGGATAAATGTAAATGCCTCAGAGAAAAATGAAGTAGGTTTTTTAAACAGAAATCCGTTTATTAAACACTTTCTAATACAACAGTTTCTGGAATATTATCAACCAATGCCAGACATGAATCAAGAATAAATTAACAAGAAAGAACAATTTATATAACTGAAATGAGAGTATGTACTAATTCCAATAGATTAGAAACTAAAATTCCTATGTGTCAACAACTTTTGCTTTCAAACATACTACTAAAACACTGAGTATAAATAGGGTTTAGATACGTACATCAAGTTGTCAATGTAATACTAAATACTTGGTAAAAAATAACTTCCAAAACCTTAAGTTCTAGGAATCAAGTGACAATCCAAAATAAAATATCAAATCTAATACAACATATAGGAATTTAAAAAATAAATAAGTTGAAATTTCAGTTTGTATTTTTATGTTAGAAATTATAAGGTGCTTTTGATTATTCCTTTGCTCTCAAATCAATCCAAAATTACTTAAACTTTCTGAAGTTATTTCAAAAGCAGTATGTATTGATAATTTTTAATAATTACTATTATTTTTAGTATTTAAGAAAATATATTTATTTTTCAAAAGAAAACAGTATGTGTCTTAAACAAATTTTATTCCCTATACCAATTACATTAGGTAATATTCAACTCCAGTGATATAGGGCCAATAATGAGCTATATTGTGACATTAAATAACATTACTCCTAGCGCTCACATTAACTCTCTAAACAATGACTCAATAGTGATAGCATCTAAATCATGCTCATAAAAAACCTACATTAACTTCCAAATTACTCTTTCTCGAATAAACCTTTATTTACAAAATAGTATTGAAGAATCATGCTCATTTTATAATATAAAGTATATGTATAAATAAAAGCAAATATCCACAATTTTAATATATTTTAATACACACATCAAAATATAGCACAAATATCTTCATTAATTAATAACAACAATATAATAGAAATCTGTAGACAACATAAACTGTCTTTATAAAAAGATTTTCTTAAATCGACTCAACGTAAAAATTCTTTAAAAGAATTTAAGTTTTAGGACAAATTTTTTATTGCTGCAAATAATACAGTGTTTTAATTTTGAAATATGTAAACCTGACCAATTAGTATGACATTTATTTACTAAATAATCATAGTCTAGAAAGAGCTAAATGTTCATATGATTCTTCTAGATACAAGACGTTAAAGTATATATAACATAAACAGAATGTGAAAATATACCGAAAGACCATTTTTCCTGTATATGCTTTCAAAAATGACATAAACAGAATTTTTTTAAAATGTAGCACTATTTAGTACTTACTTAAACAAGACCTTTTGCCAGCTGTGCTTGCACCACCTGAACACAAATTGCCTCCTCGATGAATCAATTCAAGTTCCAAATTGGTTCTGCAAGTAATGCATTATAATATAGCTCAGTCATTAGGCTGAAGAGATTCTTTTTAATTTGCTTTATCGACATGTCTGAATCGACCTAAATAATAAAGTTCTTCAACTTTATTATTTGTAAAAGCACAGTTTATACTGTATCAGTAATAATATTTTATCTGATATTTAGAAATTAAAAAACGAGTTTATCCATCCTTACTTGCATGTTCATATTCATACCTGCAAAAAATTGCACACATCACGGTTTAATTGTTGCAAAGTCCCAACTGTTGGCAAATGTTAAAAACTAGGCCTTAAGGAAAAAACCTGCAACACGTTTCATAAACCTGCATGAGAATCTGATCAAAGAATTTGTACTCCTACTGTCAGGTACTGGGTAGGTGTTTACTGTCATATAAAACATAAGGGCATACCAATTTTTATATCAGAGAAATGGTTATCACTCATTGGAGCTTAGATGGTATCTGGAAATCAATATTAAGAAACAAAATCACTAATATTGAAGTGGCTATGAACAACACATATAATTAACAGCAGTCTCTTTTATGGACTTCTAAAACTATTAATACAATCTTATTGAAATACATTGTGTAACTACTGACATGGTTAAACATTGTTACTGTTCATACAGATCTGAAATTGGAAGGTATTTAGTAATGATTAGCTTACAGAATAGCAATAATTAATAAATACACACTTCAAAAATCAAACTAATGCAGAATCTAAAGATTTACTCAAAAACAGTAACAATAAAAGAACCAGTTATGCCAAAATAATAAAAAAAACTGAGAGATTATTTAAATTATATTTTACTTCAATAGTATTAATAAACTTAAACATTATCTTTTTTTATAACCAAAACTGAATTAACTAGTTTATATCCAACATATGCATTTGACACTAATAGTGAGATATCCTCCCCTTAAAAAAGGGCAGTTTCAAGCTTACTAAGTGTGCAAGTGAATTCAAGAAAGACTATTTCATTTAAAACAAACATTTTGAATTGGTTCAGTTGTATTTTGAACACAATGTTATGAAATTATATTTTCATATATTTACTCATAAATGCAAACTGTTAAAAATATTAATATTCCTAAGTCTGTACATTTGCCACCCATTTCTAAAGGAATGCTTTAATCCTCTCTACTCAGGGGGGGAAAGCAATTTAACACTGATAATGTTCCTGCTCAGAGCTCCATCTGGTTGCTGCTGATAAGGGCATCTGTGTGACTAGGGAATTTTCCACCCTTCAGGCGATTTGCATTGCTCACTGAACTTCTAAAAACCTACCAGCAAGGAAGCAGGGACAAGGATTTCATATTAGTGGACAGAAAGCGAGCGGAGGCCAGCATGTGTTCCTTCATCAAGGGAATATAAATGAGATCAATACATTTTGTTTTCACAAATCTTCTGTTGCCTAATCTGTAGAAAAAAATTAATGGCTATATTCTCTTATAAAAACTAAGATTTCCTAGATAGCACTTTTAAGAGAGCTAACCAGAAATATGAACAATTCTTATAAATGAATGTCAGAACCAGAATGTCAACATTTCACCATATTTGCAAAATTATTCATTAAAATATAAATATAAAACAATTCTGTTTATTCAATCACAAGACATGAAACTTTAAAGGATCACAAACATATTATTAGGAATTTCATTTTAATGATGACTTGGAAAAAAGAGACTACTACATCTAATTATTTCAGATTATGGTTGGAAGATCTCCTATACAACATTGCTTCCAAGTTAAAAAACAAAAACTACCTAACTAAAGGGTTAATGTGCAATAATATCTAGGATTTTAAATTTTTTTTTTTTCTTTTTTTAGAAATGGGGTTTTGCTATGTTGCCCAGGCTGGATTTTGAACTCCTGGGCTCAAGTAATCTTCCCACCTCAGCCTCCAGAGTAGCTGGGACTATAGGCACATGCCACCAGGCCCAGCAATATCTAAGATTTTAAAATTGAATATGGTCCTAACCCTTAAGTTTTCCTTATTTCATTTACATCAAAATCGATCCTTTGAGACTTGCTAGAGTATGTAACAAATGGGTCATGTACCCCATTGCCTATCTTGCCTCACTGCTGAATATCCCCATACAGTATTTCCTAACATCACCCTCCTCAATGGCTGATGCAAAAATAAAGATACGCTGGAAGTGGGAGTTTTCTGAGTTTTTCGTTCTTAAGGAAAAGTGGACTCTCCTGTATTTTGTAAAACAAATACACTCAAATTAGTTTGAAATAAAAAAAGAAGAGAAAATCTCTACATTTGAAAGAATGATGACAAAAGACTGCTTAAAGCCTATCCCAGAGGCCAGGCTAGATATATATCCATATAAAAACCCCTCTAACTATTGCTTCAGCTCCTTCTTGCATGACCAAAGTCCGCTTTCCCCTCAACCCCTCTTTGGCACTAACTTCAATTTTTAGAGCTATAATTTGAAAAACAAATGTGTATATACACACACAGAGACACTCAAACACACATTAGCATAGTGGAAAGAGCAAAGGCTCTAGAACAAGGTCCGGGTTTAAGGCCTGCCTGAGCCTACTACTTACTGGCTGAGCAAGTTTCTCAATTTCTCCAAGAAAAACTTTATCTTTATCCGCTCCACAGCCTATATTATACAAGATGCAGCTCAAGTTCTGACTTCTCCAAGAAGCTTTCCTTCTTGGAGAGAAGGACAGGAAAGAAGGACTTCTACATACTTTATATTTCAATTTGCTCATTTTCCCCTTTGACGTTCTACATCACTTTTTCTGTATGACATTTTAAAAATCAAATTATATTATGTTTTATATAGATTGATGTATATTAGTTTTGTTTCTCCAACTAAACTGTAAATTCTTGGAGAGCAGGGACCATTTCACATATAGCTTCTAAATCTTCTACGGTACCTATGAAAGTGCTAAAAAGAAAAAAAAAATTGATATGTAACCAATTATAAGATTCTCTTTAGTCCCTGAAGTTTCTTTTCTTTCTTTTGCTGGCCATCTATTCCCTTAAACCCAGCAGTAAACCAAAAAAATAAAAAAATAAAAAAAAACAAGGATTGTTTTAGGAAAGAATTTTTTCTTTTTAAAAGGATTCTTAATTTGGTATTTTAGTAGGCATTCCCCTTTGTTCTAACACAATTACTTTGCAAAGTTTAGACTTACAATGTTTCATCATCTTTCCATTTCCATTTTCCTCTCTATATACAGGCCAAGTGCTACCCACCAGCACCTCCAGGCTATATGTAACTTAGGTCCAAAAATCCTTAGAAAAAAACCAGTTACTGAAATACATGTCATTCATTGTTTCAAGAATGAAATAATGAATTGGTATTGAAGTGAAGAAACCTTTCTTCTCCAAAATTAACTTTTCATTTTCCATTTGAATGACTGATATTTGCAACAGAATGGAAATTTTGGAAATACATTAATCTTGAATGTAGTCATCTTGATTAATTTTAAAATTAATTTAATTTTAAAAAGATATTCCAACAGTTTCTTCTCTGCTGCCCTCAGAAAAACCTCCAAGGCTTTACCATGCAAATAAAAGTAAAAGAAAAAAAGATATGTATTATCCTGTCAAAAAAAATGAGCTCTAAAACCCAGCAGAAATACTTTGTTTTTAAATATCAAAAATGTAAGTTCCCTGAAGAGCAAACAAAATTACTTATTCAGCCGGCGGAAAATCAAACCAACCCTGAGAAACTAGGGCTGTATTCCGCTCAAAATACTAATGCTAAATACAAATAAACTTGCAAGTTCTAATGACTTATACATTTAAGAATCACTGCATTTAATTCAAAAGTTAAATAATTCAAAGTAAGTTATGGCTAAATATTTTACTTAAATATTGAAATATTGCTAAACATTTAATGCTCACCTTTTAGGAATAAATATTTCTGTAATCATATAAGTATTTATGAAAGAAGCTGTATGTTAGGCATAAAATAAAGACCTTGTTTCCTATTTTGAGAAAATTACATCCTATTAAGACAGGATATAACATATTTTTCCTTCAATTCATGTTTTATTCATTTTTGAGTCACCTTGCTTTTTGTTTTCTTTTTAATAACTAAGTAAAACTTAGAGAGGGCATGCAACCTCACTGGGAGAACAATGTCCTAGTTAATTCCAACCAAAGGATAATAAGGCTTTTTAAGTTTTATTTACTTTCACTTTCAGAATTACTTTGTTGCTTTAGAGTTTATCATTAGGGATCAGAAAAGGATGAGAGGAGAGAGTATATTTTCTGTTTCTCTACCTACATCCTTAATAAAACATTTCACATCTGTCCCTGCTTCTGCTTCTATATAAAACGGAAAAACCAAAATGTGTTGATCCAAAAGATCGCTCACGATCATTGCAACTTGTATTCTATAAGTTATTTATATATTTAAATCAAGAAATAGGGATCTAAAACTTCCACTACATTATATTTAAATCAATTATTTCATTTATCATACTATAGGAAAATTCCATGTACAGATCATTTCCATTTCAATCAGAATTTTCTAAGGTCAACACTAAGAAAATCAAAGGCATAAATACACGAGCAACATAAGTGTGTTTGCATGTGTGTGTACAAATACATATAGGATGAATGAGTTTGGTCTATATTCAACCCAATCTTCTACAATGCTATAATCACAATACTGTACAGAAGTTCTGTAAAATCTTGAAACTCTGGCAAAACTGAACTATATTCAGTTTTCACATAAAGTATTTTTTATTGCAAGAATACAATAATTGGTAACTCTCCAGAAATAACATATTAACTGTCATGTCTTACCCTAAAGCATTCTGGATAAACAAAATCAATAGCTTAAGAATATGCAGACTAGAAAGTTACTTTCCAATCCATCAGATGCTTTTACATCAACCCATGTCCAGCATTTGCATTCTTGGACCAAGGACTAATGTTCCTTATCTTAAGCTTTAATTTGCTTGCTTCAAGTTTTCTAAGACTGGCTCCATTTTCCTGTGTTCTAAATGCTACATATAGTTCATTTATTCTTTTGTTACCCTCTGCTCCAGGAGTGGGGCAGAGAGAGCAGCCACAATGAACTGCATGCATAAGAGAGCCTATAAAAGCCAAACAGGAGAAACAAGAGAAGAATAGGAATTGAAAAAACACTAACTTTTGTCTCAAGGGATCTTAATTCTAGTCCTACTCTGCCACTAACTTGCTGCATGACTTCAAGTCACATTATCTCTCTAAATCTTACCTATTACTGTACTAACCCGACAAACTATTATGAAGCATGCTTCCAGAGATACACAGGGGTCTATAACATCATTTCAACAGAATGTGTTTACAAGCTTCTAATTGTGTCTGCTTCTCCCTTATTCACTTCTTTTATGGTTCTCCATTAACTGAATTAAGTCCTCTAAAATTCCTATTTAGAGCTATTCCTTAGGTATTGAACACAATCAATTAGACTAATCTTTCCTAATTTGAAAGCTGAGAAACATTTCTGTTTTTTTGAGACCCCTACTCAGCACAAACAGAGGCTTAGAACATGGCTGATCTCTTGCTTCCTCTCCCATATCTGACTTTCTAAACTAATTGTAGTCTTCCAGGATATTACTAGATCTTTCACTAGTTTAAAACAAATAAAATAAAATCTTCTACTTCTTATAGTTCTTATTTTTCCATAAATCAAAGTATTTAACATACTATAATGTTTTAGCTCTCAGTATTATCACTTTTGACAAGGCTCCATATGTAATACTCACATGCTCTGAGGTACATATCTGCCCCAAAATATTAATAACATACTTTTCCCCACATGTCCTATAATGCTTAGTATAACACTTACCCAAATATTTCATTAAAATAAAAACTCTTTAAGAAATAAAGGAAAACTACACATTTATAGTCCTCCTAGGAGATATTAAAACTAGCCATAATTTCAACCAATATGAAAAATATGCACTCTTTCTTTAAATAAATGTAAATGGCAATAAATAAAACAAAGATTTATTAAACAATAAAACCAACTATTAATAAGTAAATACAAAAGTATATACTATATATACCTACCTAGCAACAGAGTACATAAAGAGAAAATCATTGTCTGGTGAGCCTGGAGTCTTGCTATAGTCTCTATATTTCTTCTGAGTGGTATTTTTTATATCTTTCATTACAGATTCCATTTCTTTACTTAAGTTGGTTTCTGACTATAAAAAATGAAAACATCCATATAAAGTTCATATTCCTTTTAATTATCTAAAACTGGAATGTTTATCATATGAACATACTAGGAAATTAAAGTTAAGAAGTCAAAACAGATGTAATAACTATCCACTATAAGCATCCTTAGTACACAAAGATAAAACCAATCAAAAAATATTCTGTTGTATAAAATGGTATTTTATTCTAATTCTATATTGTGATTGACAACACTATAATCCACCTATGAATTAACCACACAAACTATTCTAAACCAGTGAGTGGATGTCATTAAAAAAATATTTTAGAACAAAGTTTCCATGTCTATAAAAACCCTGATTTTCATTTAAATTCATTTTTCAAAGAATAATATCAATGTCCCTTACTTTAAGCATATTTTAAACACACAAAAATTTAAATTTACAAAAAAAAAAACCAACACAATTCTAAAATTAGTCTTCACTTGAGAAAGGCAATTGCCAGGTAATGAATTTCTAGGTTTAAAGTACGCATTTCTGTTTCAAAAGTCAAATATTCATAGTTTTCATATATTTATTACATAAACCAGGCACAGCTGTCACTTCTCTAAGATATCATATCATAAATGTATAATGAAGGTGAAATAGTTTAAGAATTTAAACCAAATAAATCCTACTGGATGGGATAAAAGATGAGTTTATCTATACCACACCCCACAGTAAAGTAGACTGACTTATGGTGAATGGTTCAATCAATTACACAATATTTTATCTCTCTAATATATACACACGCAATAAATACATACGTGTGTATATGTGTGTAACTATATCTTAATCCTAATATACTTAATGGGTATATTTTCTAAATGATTAGATTGTGTTTTATATTGCAAGATATATATATATACACACACACACACACACACACATATATATATATATATCTCATGCAAAGTGTGTTTGTTTTGCTTTGCTTTTAAATATTTCAACATCTTAAAAGGGCCTACCCATATCTAAGCATATAGGAGTTCTTGATCTGGAACATGTATATTAAAACTATAACAATTTAGACTAAGGATATTGTCCTCAAGATACAGGGCTGAAAAGAAAAGTATAGCCTTTGATAATAATCTGTTCAACTACTTTCACTTAAGCACAAACAGAAGAGAAAAACCTCTAAAAGCAATTTCTACTAAATGTATAATGGTCCAGAGAAATTTATAAATTGAATGAAAATGAAAATGAAAGCTGAAAAGCAGAGTGGAGTTAATCAGGGTATTTCTGCCTTACACTGATGCTTACTGGGAAAGCTCCCGGCCGTCCCTGAAGCTCCTCCACTTCCTTTATGAGATCTTGTATGCTTCTGTTGCCAGGACGTTGCCAAAGGTTATTTTCCACATTGCTTCCAGGATAACAAGGAAGAACACTATTAGCAAATTGCCTGCAGAGGGGACATGTGAATTCTCCTTTGTCCACTGAGAAACCCTGAAGAACCTGGTCATTCTAAAAGATGAAATAAACATACAGATATATGATGCACACATTTACAGAAAACAAAAATTATACTGCCGCATTTTATAATAAATTAATGAACCATACAAAAAAAGACATCCTTAATATATGTCATAAAGAAATAAACAAAATCTCAAATCATTGAACTGTTGAAGCTTACCAAATCACTTTTTACATCATAGCAATTATGTAACACTTGCCCTCACCAATGAACTGCTTAAGTATCTCACTCTTCTCTCAGTGTGAAACATTCAGATAATGACGCAATCAATCTGAAATGTGGATTTAAGATAAAAAATAGCTCAAAAAGCTGGCCACGTTAAAGTGGATCACCTTCCTCTTACCCCAGCTATGTTTTCTTAATCTTGGCTGTTGAGTCAGTAAGTGACTATGGGAAGGATTATCCCAGTGCTCATGTTCTTTGATGCAGGATAGACAGCTTTCGAGAGTAAATTAAGCCTTAAAAAAGTGACACTTCTAAGATGTCTAACTGCTGAATATAACTGATTGGACAACTGATTCAGTGGTCGTTTCACTATATCTTGCATCTCAAGTACTTTTTACTAAAAGAACTGAATTCTATTTTTTACTTTTTGACATTAATTTTTAAAGTCCTTAAAAATGTAACGTATCTTCTTCAAGTCTACAAACACTAACTAAGCTCCTACTATGTGCCAAATGCTGTGCCAGGTGATGAAGAGTTAAGATACATTTTCTCTTAAGGTACTTACAATTTAAAAGCAAAATTAGACAAATAAATTATAATGTGATAAATGCAACAAAAGATAAGGCTTCCCAGAGAAGGAGACTTGTGAACTAAATTTTTAAGATATACATAAAGAGTGTACTAGAAGGTTAGAGCAAGGGTCCTGGTCACAGATGAACATTCTGTGATAAGCTTCCCTATAGCCTTAATTCCAAAGAATGCTATGTCTTCTTCCTTGTTGTAATTGAAACTAGGTTCTTTCCTGAAGCTTCCCCAGAAACCCTCTCAACTCATCCTCCCACATCCCTCACACCTCAGCACCCTCATCTCCAGTGCTGGCCTGAAATCACTACTCCTGCATTCTCTTGTCATTGTGGCTCATGTCATTTAGCAATACCATTCTCTTCCTTCTTTTTCACTGTCACCCACTGCCTTTAACCACTGAAGACTTTGGTACCTAGATTAGTTTTCCTCATAACTACAAGTCCTGCCATCCTGCTACACAACTTCAGTGTGTATGTGAACAATCTTATACTCAGTCCATCAGCTCCTTTAACGCATCAGCTCCTAGGGCTTTGACCTCCACTCTACTCCAACATCTGTTACCATGACCATACCCTTGTCCTGTAATGACCCAAAACTGTTCCATATATGAAAATATTAAATTCAAACATCTCACATTCTATCAACTCCTATCTCCTTTACTCCCTTCTTTTTCTCCCAGTTTATCGGGTCTTCTCTATACACCATGTCTACACACCACGATCCATTACTTCAAAAACTCTTGGCAGTACTACCCACTCCCCCTCCGAATGTACTTCCATCATTCATATCTAACAAAACTTTCAAACAAAATTAACCCAATATACGTCTTCTCTAATTCTGCACTCAAACTGAGTGCTGTCAGAGAAAAATGAAATGCCTTCTTGCTACAAACTGTTTCCAACCTCATGTGAGCCCTGAATACTGCCTGCCTGACAATCTTTCTCCAACATCCTAGGAAGCACTTTCTCACCCAATTCCAAAGTGGTTTTTCAAACCACCTCCTCGCTTGTCAAGTCCATCAACTACGGCACCCCTGCTCCTTTTACTCTAAGAGTATGAGGCTACCACCTCCTACTTCAGAGAGAAGAGAGCCATGGCAGCTCCTTCAGCTTCCTGCCTTTTCCTACTTATAATTAATAAATCCCATCAGTCCTTCTATCCACTTTCTTCTTTTTACCCCCTTCTCTAATCTCTACTAGCCTCCCAAACACATCACTGCATGACCAATGTGTATAATGTCTAATGTGAGACTTTGTTCTTCCTCTCCCTAATGCTCCACCTATAGTCTCTCTCACCAAGTCCAGAAGACCATCCTTCTAAATATATTTCAAATATACAATCTCCTCCCCATCTCCACTGCCATGATTAAGTCCAAGCCACAATCACCTCTTACTTTCTAAATGATACCACCACATTCTTTCTTAGCCCTCTGCAATCCCTTCTCCATCCAACTGTCACAATGACTTTTTCTAGACATGTCATATCTCTGCTTAAGACCCTTTAATGGCTTTATCTAAAGAACCTACATGAAGTCCAAATTCTTTACATGGACCCCACAAGGCCCTTTACAATCTGACCCCTACTTACTTTTTCTGTCTCATCTCTCATCACTCAAGCACTTTACCCCATCAAATGTTCTGGCACCTGGCAGATGTTCCAGCAGGACCCAGTGTATATGCCATACCATTTAGCACATATACTGTTACTGTTTATTTATTTGTTTATCTTAAATGATACATAGTAAAGTCCTTGAGCAAAGGAAGTGCGCCTTATTCCCTTCTGTACTCCCAATGACTATCACACTATCTGGAACACTGTAGACTCTGAATAAATATTTGTTGAATGAATGGTTGAATACAGGGATATGAAAATGCATAATATGCTTAAGGAACTATTAATTAGCTTATTAATGATGAATTGATGGAAGATAAAGCTAAAGCAATAGGCAAGGCCATATTACGGAGTACCTGAATGCTATTCAGAGAAGATTGAACTTGATCCTAGCAGGAGGCAGCCACCAAAGAATTTTTAAGCCAACTGTACATGTTATCAGATTTACATTTTACAAAGATAATGTAGTGAATAAATTAGACTTGGAGTGAGGAAATCAATACGAAAGCAATTCCAATAGTCAAAATGAGAGATGAAGGCATACACAAAAGAGTAGCAATGGGAATAATAAAGGTAGAATAAAGTTAAGTGAGATTTAGAAGGCAGAATCAACAGAATTTTGGTAAGTGACTGAATGTGAGAGGTAAGGAATAGGAAAGAAAAAAGAGAAATTTCCTCCTTCTGAGTTAGGAATCTGGGAATATAGTAGACCATGCTTTACAAAGTTGAGCTGAAGGAGAAAGAGAAGACCTCTGCTACAGGGAAATGCAAGGTCAAGGGAAGGATTCAGAATGGGAGAGACCTGAGTATCTTCATGAGCTGAGAAGAAACAGAGGAGGCAGAAAACTGAAAATATAGACAAAAAAGAGGTTACCTACTGCTGGATTGAGACCCCTGAAGTGTTGGGTAGAAAGGAATACTAGAGCACAGAGAGAAAAGTTATTCCTGGATAGTAATAGGAATTACATTCTCAAAGAATACTACCTCAAAGAGTAGAAAAGAAAGGATTAATTGGGATGTGGAATCATTTATCAGCAAACAGAAAAGCAAGCTGGGAAGCTAAGGGAGTATGTGACAGGAGATACCATTTTCTTGGTGACTTGGGAAGAGGAAAGGGATCTTGGGATTTAGCGGAAGAGTCTAGGACGGGACAGGCAAGGATCTGGAATAGCTGCTGAGGAGAACAGGAGAGGGAACTGATCAAAGACAGGTAAATGAACAGACAGGTAATATTTACAGCCCAAGAACCTAGTCTAAATCACTGTTACAGGAAACCACAAATTTGTGATGATAACAGTTCAGTTGGTTTTACGATTTTTCCAGCAGGGCTAGCTGCCTAGGTCTAAAACCAAAGGAGGTAGATTAAATGAGACTGATGGTAAGAGCAGAATGGGCATAGTATTGGAAAGTGAGGCTAGGAAAGAGCTAACACACTAGGAAAAACGAAAAGGGGTTAAAGGACTAGAGATCTAGAGATCCTGATGCCAGAGGAAAAACACATTAATGAGAGTGAAAACAAGAGAATGTGAAGAATAATCACATAATAAGATGATACGGTAGGTTATTAAAGCTTAATATTTTAGAGCTAGAGTAGCAAAATCTAAACCGCAGCCATGGAAGTCAGTTGCTAACGTGAAGTAAAAAAATGAAAATCCCTCAAGTTGAAGAGAAACAGTGAGGCTGTATAATTCATATGTGATCAAAATCACTCAACATGATGAGCTAGAATTGGAATGTATATATTGTAAAAAGATTAATTCCTGGAAAGACAGATACTACTTAAAAATTTTTTCAGTCAACTTACCCGTAATGATTCCATATAAGATTTATGACAATCTATATGTAATGTGTGGCCACAGGTTTGTACATAAACACCTCCTTCCCAGCCAATTGATACTGCTAAGAGACACGAACTCTTCAAAAACAAAAGATAAATACATTTAATTTTAAAGAAGTATAAACATATTTAAATATATCCATATAAACCTCTCCATGATTTTATATTGTTATATTAATATGGAGTTTCTATTTTTGTGATATAAATTAACACCCAACTAGACAGCCCTAAGGCAGTATCTTTAAAATTGAAACACCATGAAGTTTTAGCTCCCAAATATCTATGCTTATAATGAAAGAAAGTAAATATTATGAACTAGCATTTCTTCACCACATAAAATACAAGCTCTCAATATTATACTACAGTCTATGTAAACTATACTACTGTTGATTATTTTACCTGTTCCGTATGGTACTTAATCTCTCTGTGATATATGACATTAACAACTTCCTTCTCAAAATGATTACTTCCCTCTTGGTTTTCCTCCTAACTATGTTTTTCTTAGGCCTCCTTCCAAGACTCTTCTTTCTTCACCTGCCCCTTCAATGCTTATATTCCTAACGGTTCTATTCTCAGTGCTACTCTCTTCTCATTAAAACTACTCTCTCTAGTGATTTAATTAGCTGTCTCAACTACTCTGCAAGCCTGGATCTCTCGCATGAGTGTTTGATAACAAGTACTCAGCTGCCAACCAGAAATCTCCAGGTTAATGTTCCTCAGGTAACATAAAATCAATGTGTCAAAAATTTGTCATCTTCTCCATGAATTTTTCTTCTTCTTGGTTTAAAAATTTCACAATCTATTTAGTCATTAAGTAAGAGTCTTTCTGTATCACACCCTTACCTTTATACCATAATCTTAGTTCCCAAACCATATGGATTGTATCTCCTAAATAACTTGTGATTTTGACCTCTCCTCTTTATTCCCTCTATAACATTCAAGTTTACGTTGCCTGGAGCGGGGAGAGGGGTTCTTAAACAGTTTCTTAACTGGTCTCCTTTACTCCAATTTCTTCTCTCCATGATGTACCTATCTAGTCACAAGAACCACCCAAAATACATGCCTCAGTATTTACAAGGGTTTAATATAATATACAATAAAGAAGGAACTCAGACTATGTAAACAAACTACATGCCCTTTTGGAATTTGTTTTACAAGTTAATTGTTTTCATCTCCCCTTTCTCTTCCATCTTCTGCTGTTCTTTCTCTGCTAATTCCTCCCCTCTCAACCTATACATAGGTGTAGACTTTTCCTCCTAAAATCGCTTTCTTGGAATTTTCATCATTTGGCTTCTATCAAACGTCATTTAGATCTGAACTTGAATTCACCCTCTAGAATCTACAGTTAATAGATGGGCAGGCCAGAGCAATATGAGGCACAAGATCTAACATGAGTGACAGAAGATAATGAAATACTTGAGAGCCATCAAATAAAAATGTTCTTACATGCTTAAAAAACTGACAAACCTTTAACTTTTATGTTACAAAGAAATTTATACATTATAATATGACCGAATGATCTTTAAATGATAGCAAAGGAAGTTCCAATATGAAATCCAAGACTTTTCATGAGTATCTGAAATTCAAAAATACTGTATTACACGTGCAAAATGACTTTCCAGCAGATTTAAAGATGTGCAACAGCACGAATCAAATATTCACAGCAGGAGAGCAAGCTTCTATTGCTATAAATCAGAAAAACAACAGGAGGTCTGCTCATTTCTGTTTTATGTTTTGGAGCTGCTTGAAACAGAAGCAGATTTTGGTGTTAGATCATTTTAGAATGGTTAGTAGTCAGTTAATAAACAAGCTGCTTTCTCTGGCACTGTACTATAAAATGTAATTAACTTTTATTTTTAACAAAAGCAGTTAGCTTTTAAAACTGAACATAATGTTATTTGTCTACTGTTAGATATTTTATTTGAGTTTGCTAGAGTCTAAAAATGTAGTAAAATACTTACTGAGACTAATTTTTTAGGGTAACTTCAACTATGTGCCTACTCACCACTGTGCTAAGTGTTTAACACTGAAACTTTATAATCTCAATATTCGTTAAAACCTACACACATATACATATATGTACATTTAAGAAAGATGAATAAAAACTAAGATAATAATTTATCTAATTTTGGTGAATCAGTGAATGATGGTGGTAGTAGTGGTGGTGGGTTAAATCAAGGAATAAACACCTGGAAGGTGAAATCTGTAAGGAACACCTACCACTACACAGTTTGAACACAAACAATAACAAATATGCAGGCTCACTTTTGTACCAGATCATTTATTGTCATGCATTTGTATGATTATCGTACACTTTAAGAATTCTTATTTTATAATAATTGTATTCATTAATTTGTTCATTTTTCAACCCACATATTCAAGTTCAGGGTCATGGGTGGCCAGAGACTATCCCAGCAGCTCAGGGTGCAAGGTGGGAACTAACCCTGGACAGGGTACTGTTCCATTGCAGGTTGCACTCACTCACACACACACACACACACACACACACACACACACACACACACACTCTCTCACTCACTCACAGGGGAACAATTTAGACATGTCAATTAACCTAACGTCAATATCTTTGAGACGTGGGAGGAAACCAGCGTACCCAGGGAAAACCCACGCAGACATGGGGAGAACCAGCAAACTCCATATAGACGGTGACCCTAGTCAAGAATTGATTTTTTTCCCATTGACATTACGAACGAAACAGTATCAAAGGATACATTATTTGAGGATCTGCTGTACTCATCATTCCACTGAACTGAATATGTATACTACATAATAAACAACATTTAAAACAAAGGTTTCACATTTATTACCTGAAATTTTTATTTATTAAAAGTTTTCTGTTTCCTTACTATGCACATATTAATTTTTTTTCTAATAAGCTTGCAGATTTAAAACAAGAATGCCATTTTGGTAGAAGAAAAACATAAAACTCAGGAGGGAAGTAACTACTGACTTCACAGACAAAAATACTATTCGACAACGACAGTACTTACATCCTTAAAATAACGCTGTAATAATGAAAGCCTCACATCATGAACTGCTGCACATGTATCCCAAGGGTAAATTTGCTCCTCTTCAGTGATTGGCAACTTTTTTGGCTCAACATTGTCACGGCACTGCCCCAAAACTACAACAGAGAAAAAAATCTCATTAAAAAACCAAACTTAACCAACACAGGCTTGATTCATCAAGAAAATCTGAGTTATTTACCACAAGCTACACTAACATTTTAGTGTTAGAATATTTTTAAAGACCCCTCGAAAAAGTGGTATTCTAGTTTTCTTCTGCAGAGTAAATAAAACTTCAAATATGCCAGTATTTATTTTTAAAAACAATGCTAAAATATGAGTATGGACTCATCATGCTGGATGAATAGATGGTTTCCTAAGTCTGTCCACTGAAAAAGCCTAGAAGTTACACCCCCCACCCCGTATCAACAAACTTAATTTCTAAATATCTTATTTCTCAGTAAAAGGAAGCAGAAATCTTTGGAGAAAAAGTTGAGACTCAGGTTAGGGAAAAGTAAAAGGGAAGCCTGGAATCATGTGTGACAAAGAGCAAGGAAGTGTTCAAACATTCAGGAGGCAATTTCACAAGGACCTGAAGGAGTTTTGACTGGGCAAATTTGAGAAAATTTGAGTATCGGAAAGAATAATGATGGTGACAGATAATATACTCATTGATTCAAGCAAGGAACATCAAATAAAGGGATAGAAGGGTAAATGGGTAGACTCTCAATGTGTTCTCCCATAGATTACTTACCGCCTTAACCAAGTGATCAAACTTGCCATCACCAATCATGGGACAATTTAACAAAATGAGCCTCCTAATGTGATGCCACAGAAAGGAACATCACCTATTAATACCCTTGCCAAAAATGTTTAACTTGAATCTAACAATAAGGAAATGATCACACGAATCCAGATTCTGAGATATTCTATGGAACAACAGACCCAGACTCTGAAATTTTATAAAGGGACCAGAAAAACTGTTCTAAATTAAAGGAGACAAACAAGAAACTAAAACTTAACAACTAAAAGCAGTACATAATCTCTGACTGGATCCTAGATCAAGAAAAGAAATATCTGGAAAAAAAATCTTAAAAAAGAAAAGAAATATCTGCTATAAAAATATAACTGACTCCATAAAAAAAAATAAGTGAGGTGATAAATATGTTAATTAGCTTGACTTAATCTTTCCACAATGTATATGCATCAAAACATCACATTGTACCCCATAAATCTATACAATTATTATTTGTCAAATAAATAAAAAACACAAAAAATTATTAATAATTGGGAGAATTCAAATATAGTCAGAATATTAGATGTTATTAATATTAAATTTCTTGGGTATGCTAACGGTACCGTAGTTATGAAAAAGAATATCCTCATAGGAGATATATATGGAACTATTTAGGGATAAAATGTCATGATATCTACATGGGAAGAACTGCTCTTAGGAAAGGGAATATCGGGTGCATTGCTTTGGGTCTTGAGTTTTGGAGGGATTTATAGCAGCAGCAAAAGAAATGAGAAACAGAAGCAGGTGGATGCTAGCAGCTAAAATATAATTACCATGATGTATAATCCTCCTAATATGCCACTACATTCAGTTTGCTAGAATTTTCTTAAGGATTTTAGCATCTATATTCATACGGGATATTAGTCTATCATATTCTTTTCTTGTGATATCTCTATCTGGCTTTGGTACCCAGGTAACGCTAGCCTTATACAATGAGTTAGGGAGCATACCCTCCTCTTTGTTTTTTGGATGAGTTTGAGAAGTATTGGTGTTAATTCTTTAAATGATTCATAGAATTCACCTGTGAAGCCATCTGGTCCTGCAATTTTCTTTGTTGAGAGGTTTCTTATTACTGATTCAATCTCTTATTATAAATATGTACAAATTTTCTGTTTCTTCTTCAATTTTTGGCAGTTTGTGTGTTTCTAGGAAATCATCCATTTAATCTAGGTCATCTAATTTTTGGCATAAAGTATTCACAGTATTCTCTTATAATCTTTTTGTTTCTATAAGGTCTATCGTAATGTCCCCACCTTCATTTCTGGTTTTAGTTATTTGCATTATCTCTTTTTTCCTTGGTCAGTCTAGCTAAAGGTTTTGTCATTTTTGTTGATATTTTCAAGGAACCAACTTTTGGTTTTGCTGATTCCTTTTTGTTTATCTCTGCTCCAATCCATATTATTTCTTTCCTTCTTCAAGCTTTAGGTTAGCTTGTTCTTTCTGTAGTTCCTTAAAGTCTAAAGTTAGGTTATTGATTTGGGAATCTTCTTTTTAATGTACAAATTTACAGCTGTAAATTTCCCTCCTTTCGCAGCATCCTATAGGCTTTGGTAATGTGTTTTCATTTTCATTTATCTCAAAGTATTTTCTAATTTCACTTGTGATTTATTCTTTGACATTGGTTGTTTATGAGTATGTTGCTTAATTTCCACATACTTGTGCATTTTCCAGCTTTCCTTCTGTTATTGATTTCTAGATTCATTCCATTGTGCCAGAGAAGATTTTTTGGATAATTTCAATCTTTTAAAAAAAAAACTTATATTAGACCACAGAGAAAAGACAGAAACAAATTCCATTCACCCCACATTTTGACCTTCAGTTGTCTAAATTTATGTATTTTTATATTACCTTTTAACAAGTTGCTGTAGCTATTATTGTTTTTGATAGATTTATCTTTTGGGCTTCAAACTACACTCAGGAGTGGACTGCACACCACAGTTACGGTATTAGAATATTCTAGGTTTGTCTGCACACTTAATTTTATCAGGGGGTTTTATATTTTCAAATGTTTTTCTTAAAATTTTTTGCACAGTAGTGTTTTTTTCTTTCAGACTGAGGAGCTCCTTTAACATTTCTTATAAGATGCATCTGGTGGTGGTGCATTGTCTCAGCTTTTATTTGTGTGGGGAAGACAATATCTCCTTCACATCTGAAGACAGTATTCTTGGATGATAGTTTTTGGTTTTTTTTTTTCTTCTAGCCCTTTGAAAATGTTGTTCCACTCCCTCCCCTGGTCTACATGGTTTGCCTTGAGAAGTCTGTTGCCAGATGAATTGGAGCTCCATTATACGTTATTTGCTTCTTTTCTCTTGCTGCTTTTAGGATTCTCTCTTTGTCCTTGATCTTTGAGACTTTGCTTATCATATGGGTCAGAGTAGTCTTATTTGGGTCAAATCTGTTTGTTGTTCTCTAACCTTCCTGTACCTGGATATTCATATCTTTCTCAAGTTTTAGAAAGTTTTCTGGGTTTGGGGTTTTTCCTTGTTTAATAAGTTTTCTATGCCTTGCTATTGCTCAACTCCCTCTTAAACACCAATAATTCTTAGATTTGGTCTTTTGAGGTAATTTTTTATATCCTGTAGGTGATCTTCATTGATTTTCACTTTTTTCTTTTTTCTTATCGAGGGTGTTTTCAAATAGTTCGTCTCTGACCTCAATGATTCTTTCCTCTGCTTGATCCATTCTTCTGTTGAGAGCTTCTAATGAATTTTTCAGTTCAGTGAATGTATTTCTCAGTTCTAAGATTTGTTTCATTTCTTTCAAACTCTTTGTTAAATTTCTCTGATAAATTTCTGAATTGCTTTTCTGTGTGATCTTGGAGATCACTGAGTTTCCTTATAAGTACTATTTTGAATTCTGGGTCAGAGGGTTCCCATATTGCTGTCTCATTAGTGTCAGTGACTGGTTCCTTGCTTTGTCATTATGGGGAAATCATGGTTCCCTACTTGCTGTTGTTTCTTGTGAATGTACATCTATGCCTTTGAATGGAAGGTTTAGTATTTATTCTAGTGTTTGCTGGCTTGTTTGGGGTTTTATTGAATATATTTACTTAGAGGTTCTTCATTGATAGGTCACTGCCTCCTTTTCGGCTCCAGGTAGCAACTTAAGCCCAGATTCAGTTCACCTCAGCTCTAGTAAACAATGACAGCACTTCCCTTCCTGAATGGGGGAGCTTCCAAAGGGGAATCCCAGCAGTATGGGAAGGCTGGCTAGGGGTTTGTGCCGAGGGGACCTATGGGACAAAGCTCCTCCAGTGTGGTGCTGCTGAACAGCCACTCTGATTTGGCATCTCTTTTAACTAAGTTACGAGTTTCCAGGGATAGGGATGGTAGTTCCACTTCCCCCCTTTGTCTCTGCCTGTCCTCAGAGATATTTCTCCCTTAACACACTTGCAATGCTTCCCATGGCTTAAGGCAGGGATAGGTCTGTTTCCAGGGAATCTAACATGGTGGGGAAGCTGGTTGTCCACCTCAATACCAATTTTTCCAGCGTAGAAACAGTGAGTTGGAAATTTTCCACACACTTGGTGCCCAGCCGAATGGGTGGAGGGGCATCACAGATATGAAAGTCCAAATAATTCTCTTACTGTTTGCTCAGAATTTTTTCACTTCTCTTTGGCTCCAGGAACCATCTCATCTTAACATCTGAATTCTAGGATATTTCTGGTGATAGTCTTGCCACCATATATTTGTTTTTGTTTTTCTGTTGGGGAGTGAAGCCAGCTTGCTTCAACACCACTCTTTTGGAACCAAAGTCCCAATGGGTCTATCTGGTTTCTCCTTTTGTAAAAATTTTTAATTTAAAGTCTATTTTGTCTCATATTGATATAGCCATCCCAGTTCTTTTTTGGTTACTATTTGTATGGAATATCTTCCCATCCTTTCCCTTTCAACTTATTTGTGTCTTTAGATCTAAAGTGAGTCTCCTGTAGACAGTATATAATTGGATCACTTCTTTTTATCCATTCTGTCAATCTCTGCCATTTACCTGGGCAATTTAATGCATTTATATTTCCAGTAATTACTTGGGTTTTTTTGTTGTTGTTGTTGTTTTGAGACAGAGTCTCACTCTGTTGCCTGGGCGAGTGCCGTGGTATCAGCCTAGCTCACAGCAACCTCAAACTCCTGAGCTGAAGCAATTCTCCTGGCTCAGCCTCCCAAGTAGCTGGGACTACAGGCATGCACCACCATGCCTAGCTAATTTTTTCTATTTTTAGTAGAGAAGGCGTCTTGCTCTTGCTCAGGCTGGTCTCGAACTCCAGAGCTCAAGCTTTCCTCCCACCTTGGCCTTCCAGAGTCCTAGGATTACAGGAGTGAGTCATTGTACCCAGTCTCCCAGTAATTACTGTTAAAGAAGAACTTAATTCTACCATTTTGCTATTTGTTTTCTATATGTTCCTTCTTCATCCATTGCTTCATCCATCCATTGTAATTAATTGAATTTTATAGCATACCATTTAGATTCCCTTCTGGTTTCTTTTATTTGCTTGTGTGTGTTTGTGTGTGAGTTTTTTTCATAGTGGTTACTCTGGGGATAACAATTAGCATCTTCACTTTATAACAGTCAAGTTTGAATTAATATCTACTTAGTTTCAGCAATATACAAAAACTCTTTTCCTTTACAATTCCATTACTCCAATCCTGTGCTTTGTTTTTATCTCAATGTCTGCACTTTTCTATAGACAATAACATTAACATTTGGTTTAAAAATTTATACCTGCAGCTCTTTCCAGATTTACTTTCTTCTTATTACATATTATTTTTAAAGCACTATGAAGACTTTAACTGGACTTTTTGAAGCTTTGCAAAGATTGCAGGGATCAGTGAAATGGAGAGAGAGCCTAATATTGTATTATTCTCCTATGGAGAACTGAAGCTCCCCAAATCAGTATTGTTTACAACAGGTATTCTGAGCAATGGTGAAACAACATATAAATCGATATCTTTACATGCAGATAAAATTTCTATAAAGGCCCTTAATTTAAGCAGTTTTTGAAGGGTTCCTAATCAAAAGTCTGTAATTCAGTACAAGCCAAATATTAGAATAAGGGGACAAAGTATGGGATTTTTCTTTAATGCATGGTTTTAAGAAAAGGCCAGTAACAAAACAGTGGATACAAACAAGATCTAGAGCAATAAGCAGACCTGTCATCCAGATTTTGGTCTCTAAGTACCATTTCCCACTAAATGGAAATAATACTTCTTAGAGAAATGTCTGATTTCAGGGCAGGAAATATATAAGATGAATTTAGTACAACTTGCCATACCAGTAAATGTAGGAACTTTCAAGGCTACTATACTAGTTTTGTTTCATAAAAACTCAGGAGACAACTTGAAGAAGCAGCTCTCAATGAACAAAGATGGAAAAATGTGAGCATCAACAAGAGATGAACTGCAACAGATTTCATACTGATACATAAAACTACTAATTAATTATCTTTAGAAAATGATTTTCAAAAACCCACTACCTCAATATTTTGAGCACTCATAAATAAAGGGAAAGAATACACTATTTATCCTGCCTTTCCTGTACAATTTGTGCCTCAGAGTAACCAAAAATAGTTAATGAGGTAAAATTTCTTTTCTAGAAGTATTTTAGCTAACAAAGAAAACATGAAAGAGATTTGTAATGCCTAATGAACTGATGGATCTAGGAAATAATTATCATTTGCTATTAATATCACAAACAGAAAATAGAGGGGACACAGAGGAACACATTAAATTTCACAGGGATGTATTCATAAAAATCCAAACTGCTCTTCAATGATCCAATTTCTTAAAAAAGTATAATGCATAGGATGAAAGGGTGGAAGGGGAAGGAGAGATGACAGGGGAACCTATCAATTCAAGGACCACAAGAGGACCCTATAACTATAAATAAATTAATTAAACAAATAAGAGACAATAGGAGGATTTTAAACACTGACTCAATATTTGATGATATCCAGGAATTTATTTAGGAGTGACTATGGTTATGTTTAAGAAACTATACCTTCCTTTTTAACAGAAACACTGAAATATTTATAGATGAAATGATGTCTGAAATCTGCTTCAACATAATTCTAGGAGGTGGAAACAAATGAAATAAGGTTAGCCACAAATTACTCACTGTTGAAGATGGAAGGGGACATGGTGGTTCATTTTACCAGAATAGTCTCTTTAATATATGGTTAAAATTTTCTATATTCAAATCTCAAAATAGGAAGGCAGAAGTAAAGAGAGATAAAGGGGGAAAGTGTCCATGGGTAGACAAAGCTCAGAAGGAAAGGAAGGAAACATCCAGAGATTTCACCTGCTATAGTTCCCAGTTAAAATCACTCTTGAGATTTAATACTCTTTTTTTTATTAAAAAATTTCAGCCATCTTCTACTACCCCTTCTGTATTTAATATTCTTTAATATTAGTTTCTTATTCTTTTTTTTTCCTATCCCTAAAGGATAAGACAACTATAGTATAGTGAAATTATCTAGTATTAATTGGTTTAGCTAGTGTACAAAATTGTTGAAAAGGGATTAAATGAAGTAACAAATCACAGAAACTTTTAAATATAAAATAATGAACAAATAAAAGCTTAAAACAACAAGAACACAAGTTTCATTAGAGTAGGGATTTTGTTTTATGTGATTTCTTACTAGAACAGTGCCTGGTATCTAGGTGGTCAATAAATATTTGTGACATAAATTAATGAATAAAATAAGTTGAATATTATATAGTATTTGGTGAAGAAGTCAAAAGCCAAGTGGCAATAATCTAATACATTTCTCTAAGAATAGAAGGAAAAAAAAGTAGCTGTAGTCAATACTCCCACACATTTCCTTTTTAGTAGGCATTTCTGGTTTTGACACTCTACTCCAATGTCCCACTCAATCAGGGTGTCCTAGTTCCATTTCATTTTTAGGCAAGAAGAGTAACAAAAGAAATTAATTTATTAGGTGCCATATTAGATTCTTTTTGGTTATATTACACCAATATATTATTCAACACAACAATCCTCTGAAGTCAATATTATCTCTATATTTAAAAGAAGGCAACAAATTTGGCCATACTAAGTCAAGCAATACTATATTTGATCTCAGGGGAGTTGGATATGTGGGAATATCCAACATTTTCCACCTTACCATACGGATTTATAGATTTAATATCCTTAAAAACAATCCTCTCAAGAAACATGTAAGAATTTACTTTCTCTCTGCTTCACACATACTCCTGTTGAAAACAGATTAAATTCATTGGGACTAGATTGTGTAACAGTTATCACTACCTCAAAATACAGTATGGGAGAGGATGGACAGCATTCAGACAAATGCTTCAACATTTTAAAATATTTTCTAAACTATAAATTGGCAAACATATCAATCCGCAGGCTGTTTCAAGAATTATTGCTTCCAATAGCTCTAGACATAAGGGTATACAAGATGAAGACTTCTTAAAAATATATATATAAAGAAATAAGGGCAGAGATGCCTGAATATACCTATGTAATTAAAATATTTAAACTGACAATACTTATGGGCTTAAGAAGCTTACAGATTTTAGAACAATTAAATTACCAAGAATGAACTCAGTTATTGGTCACCTAACAATGGTGATAAACCGTCATACTTTAAAGAAAAAACTGAGTAACTGTGTAACCATATAGTGAGATCTCCCTGTTAAGGGCTTCTTCCAACACTGATCTCCAGAAAAGCGAGATAAAACCAGATAAAGAATCTTTGGTATTTGTATCTAAATCAATCCTTGCTATAAAGATTTACAGTTATAACTAGACAAAGATATAACTTTCATTTAATACAAATGCTTATTAATCTGTTGCATATAATTTGGCTCAAAAATGTTCCAATGGAGAAATTACTTTATTTTACCTGAGGATGCTTGTAACAGTACAACCAATCCTGTAGGTCGGTCTTCAGAAGAGGGGCCACTCTGTCCACAAATAACACAGTCATATACTGCCTCAGAAACTTGTGGTTCTGCTGTGGTGATTTCCATAGGAATATCATTCTCAGGAGAATCTGAGGGGAAAAAGTTACATCTCTTAATTCCCAAAGAGAAAAATCTCTCTTCAGCAAAAATGTAGGGAAAAAGCAACAAGTTCAAATAATTTTCAGCTTCAATATTAATAAAGTATATGGTAATAAAACTATGGAAAAAGTTACCTAACTCAGTAAAATGTTTACTCAAAGTTAGATAAAACATGCAATGACTTTATGTAATGAAAGACATTAAACAATATATGGTTAAATACACTTATAATACTGTGTCGTTCACATATAAAATTGATACCAAAAATACAAAAGCAAAGACACTTGTACCAAAAACAAAAATTTTTTAAAGTAACATTTTAAGAAAAGAATGGGAGGTTGTTTGTTTTAATTTTCTTTGAGGCACCTGAGAGGAGAAATTTAAAATAGCATGATAGCTTTGGGGGGAAAATGGTAGTATTTACTAGAAGATAAAAGAGGAAAAAACTATGTCTTCCTTATTTCCAATTCTAGTGATTATATTTCAGAAATAATAGTTAACAATGTTTATTTATGCATGGAAATCATGTAGAAATGATCATATTACATATTAATAAAGCAGAATGATTATAGAAAATAACAGTAATCCTCTGGTGATATAATGTCATAAACAGCAAGAAATAAAATATTGAATCAATAATGATTTGCAGATAAAGACCCTTAAATTCATGAAGATCAGTGATGCTGCTCATGGTGGCAGAGAAACGAGTAGAGGAGACTGAGAAGACCACGGAAGCAGAAGTGCTTTATGAGATCTTTAAAAGCATAGCTAAGTAAACAGTAAATATGTAAAAATATATGTCAGATATAGAAAAAGAAAGGTGTCAAGTTAAGATATTTTTAAAAAAGAATTCATAAAGATAAACACATGTCTAATATTTATTGAGAGTGACTGACAGGAAAATGGGCAGGAACCTAAAACAGAACTTTGAATGTCTAGTATTAATGGAAATAAAAATAAGCAAACAAAGAAATTAGCAAAAAAAAACCCAACTATACATGAATAGAATCAGAACCAGAAAGTACAATGTCTATGAAAATAAGAATAGTAGGTCAAAATGAAAAGAAAGCACCAGAGGCCAATAAGGGTTGATACGGGAAAGATTACTTTAAATTTTAGGGAGGAAACTCAGTACAGAAAAGACAGGATGTGTGTGTCTGCTCTAAAGTTCAAAGGAGAACAGAGAAATATCTGACTTAAAGTATAATGAAATAACTCAGTCTCATGTTAAGTGCCAAAGAAATAGAATTTCATTAACCCTATCTTCACACACAAAGATAGTTTTCTTTTTTTTAATAAGTCTTGGTATGATCAATTTGAACACCTCAAGGAAACCCTGGTATCAAAATGCATTTATCAAAGAGGCTGCTAAGTCACCTTTTCTAGAGTTTTTTAAAAGAAAGGCTTAACAATTTTTGATGGTGATACAGTGGTAAAGGCACAAAAATAAAGTAGATGACCTCTTTTTCATGCAAAGTAATTTTATTGGAATTCTGACTTTACTAATTACAGACACTAATACCCTTTTTTTTTCTTCAAGAAATTAAAAAGATCATGGTTTATTTCTTTAAAAAAGAGGAAAGCCACTGCTTCTTTATATTCTATAATGAATTAAAATATATTACTGGTAATATATGATTGATTCTATCACTCCCATACCCACTTTTGATATTTTAGTAAAGATTTTAAAAAGATCTAGGACCAAATTAAAGGCCTGTATTTAGACCGGGCGCGGTGGCTCACACCTATAATCCTAGCACTCTGGGAGGCCAAGGCGGGAGGATCGCTCGAGGTCAGGAGTTCGAGACCAGCCTGAGCAAGAGCAAGAGCAAGACCCCGTCTCTACTAAAAATAGAAAGAAATTAGCCAGACAATTAAAAATCTATATAGAAAAAATTAGCCAGGCATGGTGGCACATGCCTGTAGTCCCAGCTACTCGGGAGGCTGAGGCAGGAGGACTGCTTGAGCCCAGGAGTTTGAGGTTGCTGTGACCTGGGCTGACACCACGGCACTCTAGCCCGGGCAACAGAGCAAGACTCTGTCTCAAAAAAAAAAAAAAAAAAAAATCATAGCAGTGTCACAGGAAAGGGAAAAGGAAAAAAATGCTCACCTACTAAGATTACCATCAGACTTCTCATCAAATGAATGGCAAAGACAACACAGCAATGCCTTCAGTTGTGACAGAAAATGTTTATCAACCTGGAATTCTATATCCATTTAAATAAATAATCAAGCATAAGAGTAGACAGACTAAATGTCCCCTCCAAATTTATAAAGAATCATGCAGTCTAGCCTAACAAGCATAATTAAGAATATACTCGAGATTGCATTCCAGTAAAACAACACACACAAAAAAGAGATAACATAAGATGCAGGAAACCCCTACATCAACATACATATGTCGACCCTACATACAAGGGGAAAATCCTGAGGTAATAGCTGTACGGCATGCCTAGAGAGCAAATGACCCAAACTGGAAAAGAATTCCATGCAACAGACAGTATGATGAAGTGGACAGAATAAAAGAGATATCATATAAAGGCCCATTAGTTCTCATCACAATACGATTTTTAAAATAAAATAAAAAATAAAAAAGACTGAAACTTCAGGGAAAACACAAGGCAATATAACAGTCATGGC
Source organism: Indri indri (assembly GCA_004363605.1). Taxonomy (NCBI): domain Eukaryota; kingdom Metazoa; phylum Chordata; class Mammalia; order Primates; family Indriidae; genus Indri; species Indri indri. The sequence goes on from RJWJ010005469.1 coordinate 37,258, forward strand.
CCAAATAGAAACAAATAAAAGGTAGTATGACTTTTAGCAATCAAGGGACTGTAAAAAACAAAGCCGTGTACTAAAGACAGTCTCCTTAAAGGGGTCCAGGAGTCAGGCCACAGGACTCACAAAAGGTAAATGGATCCTAGCACTTTACTTAGCCCTGTGCTCAACAACATTCAATACAATACAAATACTCTTCATTGTTTTTAAGAGTCAACTTTTGGATAAAAGACATTATTATGGGCCGGGCGCAGTGGCTCACGTCTATAATCCTAGCACTCTGGGAGGCCGAGGCGGGTGGATCATTTGAGCTCAGGAGTTCGAGACCAGCCTGAGCAAGAGTGAGACCCCGTCTCTACTAAAAATAGAGAGAAATTAGCTGGACAACTAAAAAAATATATATAGAAAAAATGAGCCGGGCATGGTGGCGCATGCCTGTAGTCCCAGCTACTTGGGAGGCTGAGGCAGGAGGACTGCTTGAGCCCAGGAGTTTGAGGTTGCTGTGAGCTGGGCTGACACCACGGCACTCTAGCCCAGGCTACAGAGCCAGACTCTGTCTCAAAAAAAAAAAAAAAAAAAAAAAGACATTATTATGACTGAAAAATAAAATGCCAACACCTCGACTATCTATCTATCTATCTATCTATCTATCTATTTATTTATTTATTTAGGCAGGGGTCTCGCTCTTGCTCAGGATGGTCTTGAACTCCTGAGCGCAAACGATCCTCCTTCCTTGGCCTCCCAGAGTGCTAGGATTACAGGCGTGAGCCACCGACCTGGCCAACACCTTGACAATTAAAAAGTAAACAAGTAGGTAATAAAAGGCAGGGGCAGAGAAGAGGAAAGGAAAAATGAAAGGAAGGGTTGAGGTGATAATTAGCTCATTTTACAAGAAGAAGTATCAAGATATTGACTACTGTAGCTAGATCAATAAATAGATATTATAATTATATTAAATATATAATACACAAAAATACAATTATCAATTTTTGGAAAGAAGAAGAGATGTAGAAACGAAAACCAGTGTCAATGAACTAAACCCTCATCTTTCATATGAGAAAGTAAACTGATGCTAAGTAAATTCCATAAAGAGAATTTAAATACAGGTTGAATATCCCTTATCTGAAATGCTTAGGACCAGGATTGTTTTGAATTCCACATTTTTCCTGATTTTGGAATATTTACATATACATAATGAGATACCTTGAGGATGGGACCCAAGTCGAAACACAAAATTCATTTATGTTTCATATACAACTTACAGAAATAAGGTCTTGCTCTGTTACCCAGGCAGGAGTATAATGGTGCAATCATAGCTCACTGCAGCCTAATATTCCTGGGCTCAAGCAATCCTCTCACCTTAGCCTCCCTTAGCTGGGACTACAGGCACTTACCACCATGACCAGCTAATTTTTTTTTTTTTTATTTTTTGTAGACTGGGGTCTTACTATGTGGCCCAGACTGGCCTCGAACTCCTGACCTCAAGCAATCGTTGTATCTCAGCCTCCCAAAGTGCTGGGATTACAGACATGAGCCACCACGCCTGGCCTCGACTGCATTTTGACAGTAGCCTATTACATGAGGTTAGGTGTGGAATTTTCCACTTGAGACATCATATCAGTAATCAAAAAGTTTCAGGTTTTGAAGCATTTAAGATTTCAGATTTTCAGATCAGGGATGCTCAATCCATATTTTTTCCATCAAAGTTATATCCTGAACACAAACTACACTCTTGATGGTTTAGAACACATTAGGGTAAATTTGGACTGATCACCTCTCTGCACTTCTGGACACTGACTATATGTCTTTACGTACACAAAATGCATGAGGATGTACATGCACATTTGAATGTACATAATGCACATATTTGTATGTACTTTAACTAAATGTATGACTTTATTTTCTTTCAGCAATTTTGTCTAAAAGAAAAATAAAAGGAAAAAAAATTGCTGGAATGACAGAAATAGGGAAGGAAATATCCTGGTTAACTGAAGACTGAGATTGAGATTTAATTTATTTCTCCAACGTGTATAAAAGGTTACTCATAGCAATCTACCATGATACAGGAACATCTCCTTTCACTGCATAAATCCTAATGCTAATCCTATCAGAAGTGAGAAATATACCTGATTTTAAGAAATATTAAAGGGAATGGCAGAAAGAGGTGGCACTAAAAACATTTGAAAACTATTTTAAGGATCTTGGGATCATTTCACAGGAAAAGATCAAAATAAGTAAAGGTATATTGATGAACCTCACAAATATAAGAAATAGTTTAATAGAATAGAAGAAACATACTGTACTGCTACCATCAGGAAGAACTTCCTAACAATTGCAGCTACACAACAACAGAATGGACTGTCCTATAATGAAGGTCTGATTTTCCATCACTCTATTGTTTAAATAAAGACTAAAGACTAGAAATCATCTGTCTGTAATGTTTAAAACTGGTGGATTATTGGACAAGATCATCCCTAATTCTAAACTAATAAATTTTGACTTACCAACATCCATTGCAGTTTCCATGAAGCTTTTCTGCCGTGAAGCAAACTCTGCAAGCAATTTCTGCTGTCTCTCTCTAGCCTTTTGTCGCCTAGATTAAACAGAAATAAAGTTACTAGTACCAGATGTGCTTAAGACCTATCTATTAACACTATCTTTAGGAGTATGTAATGTATGAAAAGCCCCTGGCACACAATCTGTTTTCTGTATTACACATTAAATTTCATGTAAGATTTGATTGTCCTTTAAAGAATTCTACTGCTTTAAAAAGGTTTCAAATTCAGGCCGGGCATGGTAGCTCACACCTGTAATCCTAACAATCTGGGAGGCCAAGGTGGGAGGATAGCTTGAGCTCAGGAGTTTGAAACCAGCCTGAGCAAGAGCAAGACCCCATCTCTACAAAAAATACAAAAATTAGCCAGGCATGGTGGCTCATGCCTATAGTCCCAGCTACTAACGAGGCTGAGGCAGGAGGATCGTTTGAACCCAGGAGTTTAAGGTTGCAGTGAGCTATGATAATGCCGCCCCCCAAAGCCAGGGCAACAGAGCAAGACTCTGTCTCCAAAAAAAGAAAATACACAGGTTTCAAATTCACAGATCCAACAGATAAAAATAAAAGATAAGATTTACTTTAAATGTGAAATAATAATTGAGGTAGATAGAAAATCTGGATTTCCAACAACACAATTTCCTAAGTATATATTTCAGATGGTAGCAATAGCAAGAGTCTTTTTTTAGCAAGGAACTAACAATTTACTCCCCCATTTAACAGTAAATTAGTTGCTAGAAAAAACCATGATGTTTAGATATAAACAAAATCTAAAAGATAAGAACAGTTAGATTTACCGTTACCCTAAAAATAGGTCTCTCCTATTAGAGAATGAGCAGAAGACAGTAAGTTTCCCAGTTTCTACTAGGAGATAGTTAAAGTTCAGTTTATTTTGTATGAAGTGAAAGACTCTGAAGAGACTCAAACACAACATAAAGAATAAAACTATATTCCCAATCTAAGCATAAATATTCCTTTGGATTAATTCACTACTTTCTATTTATTATTTATCCCTATCTACTTCCAAAGAATATTTTAATTTGAGACTGGTTGCAAAAAAAAAAAAATCCGCCGATACAACAGTACCATACATAAGAATAAGAAAATAAAAGTAAACTGATAAAGAGGATAGGCTTCCCCAGATTATGCAATGCTAACAATACTAGTGAGCATAAAATTTTACTCCTACTAAGGGAAGGTTAAAATAGTAATTTAAACAAGAGAGGAGAGAGAGGAAGAAGAAAAGTAAAAGGTTAAGAGGTAAGTTATATATTAGCTCATTGAGAGAGAAATTTTTTACTTGAATAAAACTCATAGAGGAAGTGATCACAGCCCATGAACAAAGGATATGAAAACATAATGGACAGAATACACTATAGCAGTTGCTTTTAATGACTATTATTATATTATACATTATAAAAGTCATAACATTATGTTAAACTAAAAATCTACACAATCATTTCTATAGGAAAAACCTAAAAGTATTTATCTATTAATCTGAAATGATTCAAGGATAGAGCACATGGAATTTAGAAGAATGGAATGCTGACAGTAATTTTTAAACTACCCATATACCTGCTCCCATCAAATTAGTGGGGATAATCAGGAACAACTATAAAGTCAAGTTTTGTGGTCCACCTTACCATGAAAAATTACATATTTTAGCCAATAATGTTCAAAAGACTTCTAATGTTTGTTTTTCAACACTTCAAGATAATTTAGGGTCCACATAAGAAAACTTGCTTTGTTTTATAACAAAAATTCTTTTATATTGTTTCTGAACCAAAATACTATTATCCAGGTTGATGACTCACTTTATTCATCAAACATAACTCTGAATGACATTGGCCATTTCAAAAAATTAAATCTCCTCTCTTCCCTTCCTGGACGTGAAGGATGGCAACACCTAGCACAAAGTGTCAGTATGCAACAGCCTGGCACATGAGGGCATTTGTGTGGTAAAAGATTAAAAGACATTTATTACATATAAGAGAACTGATCAAAAATTTTATATATATATATACACACACACACACACACACATATATATATATATATATATATATATAGAGAGAGAGAGAGAGAGAGAGAGAGAGAGAGAGAGAGAGAGAATGAATTATGGGTGCTAGGTTTCTCACTATAGGAGTAGAGAGTTACAAACATGGAAAGATAGAAAACAAGAATGGTTCCTAAGGTGTCAGATTGGAATTGGAAGTATCAGGATGAACTCTCACAGTTTTCAGTACATATAGACATAAAAGTAAACATAAATTTCTCCCTCCCTCCCCTCTCCACATCCTCCAACACAAACACAGACATGCAAAGATACACACACACACAATTTTCCCTAGCTCTGCCCACTAAGAAGGCCTGAAAATGGGTATGCTTCAGTAGACTAACCACATGGATTATGCTTTCTAAATACAATTCTCTACTAAAAGCAACCAAGACTCCTTGGAGAAATGGCTGACTCCAAGTACGAGATGACCTTGGAACATCTTATGGCCCCAGAAAATAAAAATATTTTCCAAAAAGGATGAGGATAGATGAAAAGGACACAGAAACCAGCTTGAAGGGATGCCTAGTGGCCAAATCTGGAAAAATATGAGCATCAAAATGAATAACAACTATATCAGATAAAATAGGAACCCAGGAGTCCATACTGATAAAAATAACTGAATCTATTCAAAGTTAATAGGATTGGAATATTACAATATCTCAAAGTGTTTTTCCACAAATTATGTATTAATTATGAAGCAGGAAAAAGGTAACTTGACAGTGAAGAAGTCTGCCAGATACTCTCCTAATCAAGTGACCAAAGTTAACCATCAGTGATGAAACAAATTTGAAATCTTATGGGATGCACAGAAAACAGCAACACTTCATTGATATTCCTGCCAAAGATGCATGACCTGAATCTAAACATAAAGAGACAGCAGACAACCCAAACTGAGGGACATCCTGCAATGTTACTACTTACTGTCCTCATAATCTTCAAAAGTGCCAAGATCATGAAAATAAAGGAAAGATTGAGGAAACTATTCCATACTGAAGGAGACCAAGGAGACATAATTAAATGCAATGAGTGATTACGAATTGGATTTTTTTGCTACAAGAAACATTACTGAGACAACTGTCAAAACTTGGGGTCTAAGGAGTTATCATACTCAAATATGTTAATTTCCTAATTTTGATAGTTGCACTGAGGTTAGATTAGAAAAGGCCCTTATTTCTAGGAAATACACACTAAAGCTTTTCAGGGTAAAGGGGCATCATATCAGCAACTTACTCTGAAATGGTTTCAGAAGTTCTTTGCACTGTCCTTGCAATACTTCTGTAAGTTTAAGATTGCTTCACGCCTATAATCCTAGCTCTCTGGGAGGCCCAGGAAGGAGGATTGCTCGAGTTCAGGAGTTTGAGACCAGCCTGAGCAAGAGCGAGACCCCGTTTCCACCAAAAACAGAAAAATTAGCTAGGTGCAGTAGCATGGTCCCATAGTCCCAGCTACTTGGGAGGCTGAGGCAGGAGGATCACTGGAGCCTAGCAGTTTGAAGTTGCAGCGAGCTATGATGATGCCACTGTACTCTAGCTGGGGCGACAGAGCAAGACTGTCTCCAAAAAAAAAAAAAAAAAGATTGCTTCAAAATAAAACGTTTTTAAAAATTAAATCTATCCTCAAAGAACAAATATTTGCCACAATGGAAGAAATGGAAACAAAACAAAATGTGCTACAGAAGCTCAAAGCATTCTAAGAGACCTCCAAAAATGCTATGAGCAACAACAGCATGGATAGAATACATCTGCAGTCTCCAACTCCCAGACCACAGACCGCTACGAGTCTGTGGCCTGTTAGGAACTGGGCCACACAGCAGGAGCTAAGTGACAAGCTAGAGAGGGAAGCTTCATCTGTATTTACAGCTCACATCACCGCCTGAGCTCTACTTCCTATCAGATCAGTGGAAGCATTAGATTCTCACTGGAGCATGAACCCTACCATAAACCGTGCATGCAAGGGATCTAGGTTGCACACTCCTTTTAAGAATCTAATGCCTGATGATCTCAGGTGGAGGTGAGGCAGTGATGCTAGCGCTGGGGAGAGGCTGCAAATATAGATTATCATTAGCAGAGAGATCTGACTGCACAATAAATGTAATGCGCTTGAATCATCCTGAAACATACCCCCACCACAGATGGGTCCATGGAAATATTGTCTTCCATGAAACCAGTCCCTGGTGCCAAAAAAGGTTGGGACTGCTGGAATACAAGTTTGGTCTCCTGCAACACTTCTTTGTAAATTTATAAGTTTTGGTATGCTTCTTTAATTAATGCCACTTTCCAGCTCATCTTTAAATATGTATATTTATATCTAGAATAAATATGTTCATAAGAGTATGACAAATATCTAAACATCTAATGTTTTTCATATTAGATTTTTTTAAAATAACAAATCCACCTATCGAACATAAGAAAACCTCAAATGTAACTGCTTGACACTAGTATTAAAATGTATTTCTACAGCAGCTGTCTATGACAACCAGAAATGGAATGTCATTGTGAATTTTTTCTTAATCTAGATTATTCCTTTTCTAAAATTGGATAAAGACCATTAACAAAAGGCATAAACAAGTTCTGGCAGATTCAGGACAATCCAAAAATTTTCCATTACTGCCCCAGAGGTGAAGACACTGAAGTTGCATATTATTACAACCACCTAAGGTTTCTTATTTGTATCTTGTTTTCTAGGAAGATAATCTATTATGAAAGTGATGCCAAGTTTGTCTATAGGTGAGGTACCTAAAAATGGATCCTCATTAAGTGTTTATGAACTGTTCTGCCTTTATTATGAAATTTAATCCAAAATCCAACCCAGAGAAAAGGCAAATGTGAGCAGCACAGTGAGATTCAAATAGATTGATCTTAATCCTTAGCTGTCTGCTACAAAATCAGTTTCAAGTCCCTGTCAGTACTATCACTGCCAAAAGAAAACAAATCTATCACAAGGAAAGCTTTTAAAATTTTTAGAATATTATTTATTACAAGAGCATTAGGATCTTTTTTTTCCCCCATAAAAACAGCATCTAAGGCCGGGCGTGGTGGCTCACGCCTGTAATCCTAGCACTTTGGGAGGCCGAGGCAGGAGACCTCTTGAGCTCAGGAGTTCAAGACCAGCCTGAGCAAAAGTGAAAACCCATCTCTACTAAAAATAGAAAAAATTAGCTGTGCGTGGTGGCACATGTCTGTAGTCCCAGCTACTCGGGAGGCTGAGGTAGGAGGATTGCTTGAGCCCAGGAGTTTGAGGTTGCTATGAGCTAGGCAGATGCCATGACACTCTAGCCTGGGCAACAGAGCAAGACTCTGTCTCAAAAAAAAAACAAAAAAACAAAAAAAAACCCCAGCATCTCAACTATGTCCTCTAGGATCACGTTTATTATTAGTAATAATTACAGAATACCCTTAACCAAACAAAATAGCCTTTGATTCACTGAATATCTTCCTTAATGAAAAAAAAAAGCATACACTGTTTTTTTATTTGGGGGGGGGGGAGACCAGAAAGAAAGGATGCACTATTACATAACCAGAAGGAAAGATCACTAATTTAGAAGAGGTTAACAAAAATAAAAATCTTATCTCATTTTCAACTTTCTATTTTTATCAGAGTAGATTTACTAAATTTTAGGCTGTTACTAATTCAAATTTAATGAACTGTCATCTAAATTACATGTTAGTTCTGGCTGGGTGCTATGGCTCATGCCTATAATTCCAGCACTTTGGGAGGTCGTGGCAAAATTGAGACCAGGAGTTTCAGACAAGTCTGAGCAACATAGTGAGACTTGGTATCATAGCACACACCTGTAGTCCTAGCTATTTGGGAGTCTAAGGCAAGAGGATCACTTGAGCCCAGGAGTTTGATGCTGCAGTGAGCTATGATCGAGCCATTGCACTCCAGCCTGGCTGATGGAGTGAGACTCTGTTTCTAAAAAAATAATTAATAAATAAATCATAAACATAAATATATTAGTTCTTTATAACTCCTATTTGTAAATTCCTATGAGAAAAAATAGGAACGCTCCTAAATTCTTAATTTACTATAGGCCTTTGTGTATACTTTTAATATAAATTTTCTGTAAAACCTTTTAATTATATCAGAGATGAAGTACAAGTATATATGTTGCTAAAATTGCCCTTGATACAGTTACCAAAGGATGGTCTCCTAACAAATCAAATAGGACAGCCAATCTTATCTCAACTAGTGCAGTACTTAACAATTTTGATAAGTTTCTTCCTTTTTGAACTTCCTCTTCTTATGCCTTCTCTAAAGCCACTCGCCCCCCTTTTCTTCTACTCCACTCTAGCCATCCCTTTTCAGTCACTTCCGTAGGTACTCCTTCCTCAACCATTGCCTTTAATGTTTTTTCCTTGAGTTCTATATTCATTCTTCTTATCTTCATACGATACATACTCTCCCAAATATAAAGCATCCACTATTAGCTATGTGCTCAAATCTGTAGCTCTAAGAATTCTCCCCTAAGTCTCAAACTCTACATCTGACTACATTCTTCACCTGGATGCCCTCCTTAAACTCAGTTATGTACAGAACTGAACATATCAATTTTACCACCAAGCCTCAGTCCCCTTCCATACTGCCTTATCTTGGTAAAAGGAGCATTATCCAAGTCAGAAATCTGGGAACCATTCATGACTTGTCCCTCATCTCCTATATCAAGCTGATCACCAAGTTTAACAACTAAAATTCTGAAATCTTTTTGAAATGTCCTGGGTCTTTTAGTTTTATGTACATTCATTAGAAGGTATACTGTTTTTTAATAAACACTTTGACAGTTATGCTGAGTTTCAACCTCTCAAGTTCACCCTGTCATGTTTACGACAGCAGTGTAGGCAATACTGACAAGGCTGTTGGGAAACAGATGGTGACAATGCATAGTAATACAACTCTCTGGCAAGCAATGTGTGCTAAGAACCATATCATAGTCATAGCCCTTGACTCACAAGTTCCACTTAACATCATAAACATCATTTATCTTGGGATAAAAAAACATCGTCCCAAGAATGAAAGTCAGAAGATGAGGAAAAAAAGGTTTATAAATATTATAATTTAACAACAAATTAAAAGTAACCTAAAGGTCCAAAAACTGGAGACATAAGTTAGAATGTGTTTAAAAACATGAATTTGTAAATGAAAGCAACCATATATTGACAAAGATTAGAAAAAACCAAAAGGAACTAACGCAGTTGGATTTTTATTTTCGGAATTATTTAAAATATTTTAAAATTTTTTCTGTTCTCATTTAAAGTTGAATTGATAATAGTTTTTGAAAAGAGCAAGAGAATTATTAGATCCCTAAAGCAAAAACAGCATTAGCATGCCACCATGCCCCAAAGGTAGTAATTTAAGGTTGGAGTCAGAAACTCTCATCTTCTCTCCCCCAGTGAATTCAGCATTTTACATGCATAAGCACTGACTATGCTCCATTCCATATATCTTACACACTAATCAATCACCTATGACTGTTGCTACTAAATATCCATATGATCAGCCTTAATGACCAAAAGGGAGAAAATATCACATCTTCAACTGTACCACATGTTTAAAATATTAAAAATAAAAATTACCTTTCTTCTTTGTCCAATGTTTTCTTCTCTGCTGCAGTAATTTTTTTGGGTGGTACAGGAGGGGTCACTTTTCTACATATCTCTTCAATGATGCGTTTGTTCATTCTGCTTTGCAATGCAGCTTTTAGTAAAATTCTTTCTACTGCAGTTATACCATCTCCATGACCGTATTTAGGAATTTCTGGTTGGATTAAAATTTCCATGTCATCAAGCCAAGGAGGATAGTAGGAATTTTGTTTTCCTGAGAGTTTGTGGTGAAGTTTAATTAGTAAAGACAATATGCTTTCTTTAATTTCCAAAATGGCTGTAGTTAACTGTGGAGCTGAACCAGGAGCAGACCATTTATTTGACATTTTGGGACGAACCACCTGATTTGCTTCACTGCTACTGCGATTGATGATCTCCTGAAATTTCTTTCTGCGCTCTGCTACTAAGCTGAAAACTTGAGCTGTACCAGAATTCTACCATTAAAAAAAAAGAAAGAAAAATCAAGAGAAGTTATTCAGCAATTTTAAAAACATATTAGTACTACATTTTCTAATGGGAATGCTCAAAGTTTACCCAAAGATTTATTCAATAGATTTGCTCTTTACATAAATCTGTAGATTATCAGCAATAATACTTCTTTCTCAACCTCTTGAGCCTATCTATTTGGAAAAGCAGTATCTATAGCCATACTGAAGAGAAATCGTAAACTAAATTCCTCATCAGTTTATAGGAAGAAAAGCTGTTCTATTCAACATTCATCAAGAAGACTGTACTCTTTACTAACTTCTAGAAAACTACTACGGTTTCCAGTTAAGAAAATTACAAATTAATTTTTTTTAATTTTCTAAGTTAATTAATCTGAACTGGTAATTAACTTTACTTCCAAGGAACTTCAAAGTTTGAAAATTACTTCTAACATAAATGCTCAAAGTTACTAAACTGAAATGTAAGAATGAAAAATCAAATTGATCTGTTTCATATTTTACTAATTGCAATGATTCGTTATTTGAACAAATTTTTTTTAACTAAGTGTTTTTCTCAACAATTTATCTTCTAAATAGCCTTTTTACTAAAGTGGGCAAACTGCATTAGGGCTCTTAGAAATCATCTTTAAGATACGAGTCAATTTAATGGACTTCCTTAATTTTTTTAAAGTCAGTACACAAAGGACACCCCAGTTATCAGCTGAGCTTTTATGAATCAAAGTATAGTATACACTATTTTTCAATACCCAAGCTGTTTTGTAAAGTACTCTCTACCAGCATTAGAGGCAAAGAGCCTTTTATAGAGGTTCAAATATTTTAATTAAAACTGTATACAGCATTCCCAGTAAAAACATGTCAAAGACAAAGAAAGCTCCTATGGATAGACTCTACTATGAGAAATGTCTGATTCAACGCTCTCCACTCACAAAAATCGAGGTTGTAGGGATTAGAATTGCTTAAGTTTAGTTCCTTGGCATATTATTTTGAGACATTTCTTTTCTGCTTTTTAAAAGTCAAAAAATTAATTAAATTAACCTACATGCAGAAAGTTAATTTTCAAAATGAGTCCAAATATACAATATATAGAGTTTAAGACTTTTATGGGCTTACTTTATCAAAGTTAATTAATTGCCATAGAAGCAGAAAGAAATTATTTATAAATGAGCATGCTGCCAGCATAAAATTTATTTTGATTTAGGAAATATCCAAGTCATTTTTAAGATGTTAGTAACACAGCTGCAATGCTAAATATAAACAGATCCAATGTGCCACCTATAATTGGGCCAAAATACTTCTAATACTAGTAAGAAAAACCTACTTTTAAATACTCAGTATTATTTTTAAGCTCAACAATATGAATTTTCTTTACTATTAAGCTTAACACTTTATCAAAAGAACACACATATATTAAAGAAACAATTTTTAAAATTTAACCATATTAATTACACACACATACACACACAAATACTTAAAGGGTTTTTTTTTTCCCATTTCCAGTTAAAGCCATGTTGCTAGTTAATGTAAATATCATACACATCTACCTCTCTTTGAAGAACTTTAGGCCGTCGTGAAGTCTGGCAGATTAAAGGAAAAAGACTGGTGAGGCAGAAGTTGCTTAGATATATCACAGGAAATAAAAGATAATTTAAAGTTCTCTACAACCACATTATTTTTTCTTTCTGATACCACAGGATAATCTAAATAATATATCCCAACACAACATGAAGCTTTTCCTTCTTGCTCTTACACTTACTTGTAAAGAACCCAAGCTGTCAGAGCTAGTACTTGCAGGTGAGTCTCTCTTCACTTCCGGAGCAGTCTCTGGAACTCTCACTCTAACGTAGTTTATAAAGTGTCGCATGTTTGACACTAAGTTACTACCAGGAAACCAACTGTCATGACAACGTTCTGGTCCACCCACTGATGCCTAAAACACAAAAATAATGAATATCAAACCTTGCCACGTCACATCTAAGGTACAATGGAGATGTAACAAGCACAAATAATCATCCACTGCCTGTCATATTTCTCAATTTCTTATAGTCTCATCCACAAATTATCAGGTAGATAAATTTAAAGAGAATAAAACCAAATAGAAACACAAAATACAGGAATAAATTTCTCAACAGTAATATGGAAAAGTCCAATTGAATCAGCTAAATGTCTCCTGAAAAATACATTTTTCAATTTGGAAATACTTAACCGTACAGAATATTTATCATCACCCATTAGTAATAATACAGTCAAATAATGTTAGTTTGGACTAATTATGGAAGAAAGTTTGGAAAATCAATCAAAAAGTCAACATACCAACATATATTTTTTTTTCATAAATATAATATTAAAAGGTCTTAGAGGAATCTTAATGACCTTTTAATATTTATGAAAGAATATATGTTGATTCCACTTGGACTATAAAGAACTGCTGAGGTTTTTTTTTAACTTGTTTCGTTTTTGCTGTTATTGTGCTGTGGGCTTTTTTGTCTTTTTGGAGGGAGGAGATGAGAAGAATCTCACACATTTGTAAAATTTAATTTGTAGTAACAATTGCTTTTATTCTTTAATGAAACACATTAACAACTTGCATTCATAAGTACTTTAAACATTCTCCCATATAACAATATTCATTCCACTACCTTAAAATCTTTACAGAAAGAATTTGCCACTCAAAAATAATCTCTAATCAAATTATTAGAATTTCTAGACTGAAGTTCTAACTTAATAATTTTTTACCAGTAATCAATGAGTAAGCAGTGAAGCAGAAGTTGTTTTGGTATCAGAGGAAATAAAAGATAATTTGAAGTTATCTACAACCTTATTATTTTTAATGTGACCAAAAATGCATTAACCACTTTTCTCAGACAAATTTTTATGATGTGAACTATGAATTTCAAATTCAATAATCCCATAAGCAGAGTTTAATATATTCATGAAAGCTCTAAAAGACCATGTGTATTTGAAGATCCAAAAGGGCCTTTTCTAGCAGTTGTTAAGAAGATGTTACATGAGTACGATGAATTCATAAATGCACTTCAAGATGAATCCATATATACACTTTATTTTTTATTTTTATTTATTTACTTATTTATTTATATTTGGAGACAGCATCTCACTCTCTTGCCCTGGGTAGAGTGCCCTGGTGTCAGCCTAGCTCACAGCAACCTCAAACTCCAGGGCTCAAGCAATCCTCCTGCCTCAGCCTCCCAAGTAGCTGTACTAACAGGCGCATGGCAGCACGCCCAGCTAGTTTTTTTCTATTTTTAGCTGCCCGGCTAATTTTTTCTATTTTTAGTAGAGATGGGGTCTCACTCTTGCTCAGGCTGGTCTTCAAACTCCTGAGCTCAAGCGATGCTCCCACCTCGGCCTCCCAGAGTGCATAAATACATGTGCGTTAATAAAGATTAAGGCATGACATAATCAGCAAAGCTATGACATGTCTGGCATGGCAACAGCTAGCTAGAGCCCGATAGGGGTTGCCCCCTATCTAAAAATTTTAAAATATAAGAAACTACTTACCTCTTCATCTGATTCCTCTTCAGCAGAATTTTCGAGTCCTAATTCAATCAGATATAAAACCATGCAGAGTACATGTTCTGATAGATTTTGATGATCCATCAAAATCTTTAAAAAGGGAAAAAAATGCCTCATAATTATTTTCCACAAAATGTATTTCATTTAAAGATCAAAAAGCATTTTAATGTTATAGATGAAAATAACATAATCAGGTACATAAAAATCAGATATGTAAGTAAAGCTGTATCTTGGTGAAAAGACAAACTAAAACCAAAACACCAGGTTTCCTCTCATGATCACATAGTACTTTAAGCAATATCCAGAAATATTAGTTGACAGGTTAACATATCAAATAGCCCACTAAAACCATCAATATTAATATACCAGTATCTAATAAAATAATTAACAAGAACATTTTACATCATAATTTGCTAACTCTTCTCCTGAAAAGGATATCAGATAAATAACTTTATTAAATAGAATAATTCAGGTAAATGTGTCTGGGAGCACAATAAGTGTTTATGGAACATTAATTTTCTTAAAATCTGTCTTTAAAATTAAAGCTCTGAGTCTCTGAGTATTTTAAGCAGCTGTATATGTATGTAAGTCAGCATGTGATTTACATGGATGAGAAAGGAAAAAGAAATGCAAGTGGTTAGTAGAGAGGCTTCTGAGGAAAATTCAATAAACCTGACCTTATATATGTATTATACAATGCAAGCCTTACACACCTTACACAGGATTTCAGGGCTACCTACACCAATCACTCATTCAATATGCTACAACAGACCACTAGCCAGAAAATACATAAAATAAAACAAGAAAAAAATGGCCCAGCAGCTATCATCTTGTTATCATTACAAAAAGGTCATCTGGCCAAATATTGAAAGGGATGAGAGGAAGAGGTTCTCTAGGGAGTGGCAATTTCAGTTGCTGGTGAGATAGCAGAGAACAAAAAAAGAGGACAAGCTAAGCCGAGCTTCACAGAAACTGCCCAAATGGCTGAGGGGACCGGGAAAGGAGGTTTTAGTCAGTTAAGACCTAATCCACTGTTACTAAAGAATCTTTCAATTCAATGACTTTCTAATTTTTTTTGAGGACTGAGATGGTTTTTCTATTCATCTGTTGTGTGGCAAAGAGGTGAAGAGCACAGGCTTTCAAAATCTTTTTAAAACCTGAATTTTAGCCGGGCGCGGTAGCTCACGCCTGTAATCCTAGCACTCTGGGAGGCCGAGGCGGGCGGATTGTTTGAGCTCAGGAGTTCGAGACCCGCCTGAGCAAGAGCGAGACCCCGCCTCTACTAAAATTAGAAAGAAATTAATCGGCCAACTAAAAATATATAGAAAAAAATTAGCTGGGCATGGTGGCACATGCCTGTAGTCCCAGCTACTTGGGAGGCTGAGGCAGAAGGATCACTTGAGCCCAGGAGTTTGAGGTTGCTGTGAGCTAGGCTGATGCCATGGCACTCACTCTAGCCCAGGCAAAAGAATGAGATTCTGTCTCAAAAAATAAAAAAAAAAACACCTGAATTTTAACAAAAATTCTGTCTATACCTATTTGACCTTGATCAACAGACTCTGGCCTTAGTTTTCTCATCTCTGAAACTGGAATGATAGCCCAGAATTGTTGTGAGGATTACACAAGTTAACATCTGTCATTTGTTTAGTATAGTATCCAGCGATTCGTATTCAACAAAGATTAAGTGGGTGTTGCCAATGGTGTGAAGAGCAGGAGGGGACTGAAGGCTGGAAGATGACAGAAGTCATCCTTTCTGATCCAGTGTGTTACACATACAGAAGCAAGGCTCAGCCACACATCAACTAGTATAAGCAACACTAGAACACAAACCACAAACTCCCAGACCATCGCCTATCATTGCTACAACTACTAATAAATAAAATATTGCTGGCTAAATTAAGTTCGACTAGAAATCCTGTAGCATTAACAGCTCTGACTAACTTAAAAACTAAGGAGAAAAAAATCCCTTCATAAAGCACTACAAGGGAAAAAAACTAAAAATCATTTTTCCAGGGAGTTTTATTTTAACATATTCTTTAATGTAAAACGTGGCAAGGGATAAAGGTGATTTTCTGAAATTGATTTTTAGGAAGTTGACTTGCCAATGCAATGTCAATTAGAAAAGTGGTTTTTGTTTTTGTTTTTGTCTTCTTCTTGAGACAGTCTTGCTCTGTTGCCCAGGCTGGAGTGCAGTGGCCTCATCACAGCTCACTGCAACCTCGAACTCCTGGGCTCAAGCAATCCTCCTGTCTCAGCCTCCAGAGTAGCTGGGAATACAGATGCGTACCACCACGCCCAGCTAAATTTTCTTTTTTTTTTGTAGAGACCAGGTCTTGCTATTGCTCTTGCTCAGGCTGGTCTGTGGCTCACACCTTTAATTCCAGTGCTTGGGAGGCCAAGGCAGGAGGACTGCTTGAGCCCAGACATTAGGGACTAGTCTAGGCAACACAGCAAGACTCCGTCTTTAGAAAAATTTAAAAAAAAAATTAGCTGGGCATGTTGGCATGTGCCTTAGCACAGTGAGCTAAGACTGTGCCAGTGTACTCCAGCCTGGGCAACAGAATGAGACTATTTCTAAAAACAAAAACACTTTTCTGGCCAGGTGTGGTGGCTCGCAACTGTAATCCTAGCACTCTGGGAGGCCAAGGTGGGAGGATCACTTGAGCTCAGGAGTTTGACACCAGCCTGAGCAAGAATGAAATCCCGTCTCTACTAAAAATAGAAAAAAATGAGCCGGGCATGGTGGCACACATCTGTAGTCCCAGTTACTTGGAAGGCTGAGGCAGGAGGATTGCTTGAGCCCAGGAGTTTGAGGTTGCTGTAAGCTAGGCTGACGCCACAGCACTCTAGCCCGGGCAACATGGTAAGACTCTGTCTCAAAAAAAAAAAAAAAAAAATTTTTTTTTTTTGATGCTGCCACATAGGGACCCCACTCAAACCCCTACATGTCACATTCCTGATCGGAAGAAAAAATCAAAGAGAACCACCCCAACCTAAGGGTCACTGGCCTGCATAGCTGTCATTTTAGTGGGTTCTAGGGTTGTTCAGTCCCTGTAGTCCATCCCTCCTGTAGTCCCACAACATTTCACTTCTTGTTCTACAGAAGCTATAAATATTCTCTTCAGTAGCTGGATAAGGTAAAAAGTTTCTCACAAAGAATGGTGTAGCTATTCCATTATTTTCAACCTGGATTTCAAATATATGTGATTATAACATATCCTCATACATTTTAAATGTATAAATATACTTTGCTTTATAAATGATACTTTTATGTAAATATCCTATGGCACTTTTATTTGAAAATCATGAAAATAAATTCTAATCTAAGTCTTTATATTCAAATTACTACTGTACCTTGTAAAGCAGAGTGAATAGCACAATGTGTAAAGTTTTACAGTGCAAAAGTCTCATAAGACCTTTATAGCTAGGATGGAGTGACGTCCTTTTCTTATAGGGAGGCCAGGGATTTCCAGGGAATTTTCCACTCTGTTTTAAACTGTAAAATACAACAACACTAAAATTAGGTGATAGACTCAAAATTAAACTGTGATTTAAATAGTGATTTATAGACATCAATTTCTGTCACATTTTTCTATGCAGTACTATTTTTAATGAAATTGTTTAAAATGCCAAATAGATTTCTATTCTCTACACAAGGAACACTACTATTTCCTTTCCTATTGGATAAAAAGGGGTAGAAAAGGCTAAACTGAAAACTAGAAAGAAATATAAACTTTAAAATACTAACAAAGAGAAAAGAACAGAAAGAATACAAAGTAAAGTACTCAGAAATTTCCAGTTCAAACGATTGAGCAAAATAGATAACCTGAAAATTCTCCTGCTATCAATGGCTAGAAAAGCTGGATGAAATATAAAATATCTTTTGAATGCATATTTGAGCCCATAAAAAAAGAAAGTGGAGTTCTAAGTACCAGGAAAAAAGAAGGAATTAACAATAAGAGCTAACACCCTGCCAATGGTCTTGAGCAGGCAGATTACAAGGTGCTGGGCTCACATAAGGCTCAGATGGAACTGAGATCCCACCTAAAGCTGAGACCCTTGAAAGCCTTTACCCTCAATGAAAGGTAACCCACAAGGAAAAATAAGAAGTTTGTCTGTCCCTTCTGAGGTGGAAGAACAACAGGCTCCCCAAGAAGATAATAATTATGAACTTTTATGCAAATTGAGTAGTCTCCCCTTATCTGCAAGGGATACATTCCAAGGCCCCAATGGATGCCTGAAATCGCAAATAGTACCAAAGCCTATGTATATTATGTTTTTTCTATACATACATACCTATGATAAAGTTTAATTTATAAATTAGGCACAGTAAGAGATTAACAAAAATAACTAATAATAAAATAGGACAATTATAACATACTGTAATAAAAGTCAGGTGAATATGCACTCTCTCAAAATATCTTATTTTTCTGTAACATTTGAGTTAAAACAAAAACGAAAAAAAGGAAAAAAAACTTATTGTACGTTAGTCCCCCTTAACCACAGTTTTACTTTCTGTAATTTCAGATACCTGAGGTCAATTGTGGTCTGAAATATTAAATGGAAAATTCCAGAAATAAACAATTCATAAGTTTTAAATTGCACTCCATTCAGGGTATTGTTATAATTGTTCTATTTTATTACTGTTGTTGCCAATCTCTTACTGTGCCTAATTTATAAATTAAAGTTTATCATAGCTATGTACATATAGGAAAAAACATACTACATATAAGGTTTGGTAGTATCTGAGATGTCAGTCATTCATACTGGTGGTCTTGGAACATATTCCCCAAGGGTAAGGGGAAACCACTGTATTTTACTCACCCTTTTCTTGCAATGATGGTAAAATGTCTACGTGACAAGATGAAGTGAGGTGAATAATGTAGGCATTGTGACTTAGCGTTAGGGACTACTGACCTTCTGACAATATGTCAGAAAGGATCATCTACATGGGTGTTCCTGGATCATCGGGCCATGACAATGTTGATGGTTGGATGTCAGGAGTAGACAGTGTCCTTAACTAACGAGTGGGTAGCGTATACAGCACGGTACGCTGGACAAAGGAATGATTCACATCCCAAGAAGAACAGAGCAGGATAACATGAGATTTTTATCACACTATTCAGAATGGCACGTAATTTAAAACTTATGATAATTTATTTCTGGAATCTTCCACTTAATATTTTTGGACAGCAGTTGACTGTGGGTAATTGAAACTATGGAAAGCTAAACTGCAGATGGGCAGGGGGGTGGGACTACTACATTATCAGACTTAGAACACAATAGGCAAAATTTGAAAGATTTATACAAAGAAACTGACAAACCCACAACCATATCAGAGGATATTAACATTATACTTGTATCTAATGGAGAGCCCAAGAAAAACAAATTGACAAGAATTTTTAACATCACAATTAAGAAGCAGAAAGCAAAAACAAATTAAGAACATACAACAATTATAGAATACACATAATTTTAAGTGCACTTAGAACATTTATAAAAATTGACTAAATAGTAGGAAGCAAAGTAAATCTCAACAAGTATCAAAAGAACTGTTGTATGGACCATAGTCACTTGTTACACAGCATATAAAACTAGAAACCAACTTAAAAAGATAACTCAAAACTCTAGACATGTAGACATTTTAAAGCACTATGCTCTTAGAAATTCAGAAGTCATTAAAAATCTTTAACAGAAAATTTTTAAAACTTAGAATCTAAACTGTACAGAAAAAAAACGTGGGATACAACTAAAGCATTACTTGGAAAGAAATCATAGCTTTAAATGTATATGTCTTTTTAAAAATCAAAAACTAAGAATCTAAATTATGGTTAACTAGAAGATGTTCTCAACACAAAGAAAAATGTTTGAGGTAATGCATATCCAAATTACCCTGTTTTGATCATCGCATGTACTCTAAAAATATATTCAACTAAGATATATCAATTTAAAAGTTACAAGAAAAAAAATTAAACCAGAATCTATAACAATAAAAATTTTAAAGGAGTAATCAAAAATGAAAACCAAATAAACTAAAAAAAAAAAAAAAAAAAAAAAAAAAAAAAAAAAAAAAAAAAAAAAAAAAAAAAAAAAAAAAAAAAAAAAAAAAAAAAAAAAAAAAAAAAAAAAAAAAAAAAAAAAAAAAAAAAAAAAAAAAAAAAAAAAAAAAAACAAATAAGCATCCAAGAAAAGGAAAAAAGAAAATCCAAACTAAGTTGAAAGAAGATAATAATAAAGGAAAAAAGAATGAAATAGAAAACAAGGGGCAGGGGAGACAGAAACAACAAAATCAATAGGAGGTTTTTAGAAAAAATAGTAAAACTGTTAATCCTCTGATAGGATTCATCAAGAAAAAGAAACAACAAACACAAACATATAATAAGAATAAAAAGGCAGATGAGATTTTCTAATCATTGAGTATATACTTAAAATAGAAGATTTCTTAGAAAAATACAACTTAGCAATCCCTCGCAAGAAAAAAATAAAAAACCTACACAGGGCTATAACCTTTAAAGAAAGAGAATAAGTAGTATTAAGTTACACACAAAAAAGACAGGATGCATGGTTAAACAGGCAAGTTCTATCAAAACTTCAAGAAGCATCCACATGAATTAAAGCTGGATCACTACTTCACAACATATATAAAAATTAACTCGAAATGGATCAATGACTTCAATGTAAAAGCTAAAACTATAAAACACTTTGAGGAATACATAGGCTAAAGTCTTTGTGACCTTAAATTAGGCAACAGATACAACACCAAAAGCACACTACAACAAAGAAAAAATAAATTGGAATTAATCAAAATTTAAAACATACATGATTCAAAGGAGACTCTCAGTAAGTGCAAAAACAACCCATAGAATGGTAGAACATATTTGCAAATCATGTATCTGGTAAGTCTAGTATTCAGAATATACAAAGAGCTCTTAAAACTTAACAATAAAAAGACAGTCCAATTAAAAAATGGGTAAAGAAACTGACAGCAGCTGGTGGTGTGGAGGCAGGGGGCTAAAGTAAGGAGGATTTGATGAAAACTGCCTCTCTACAACTGCGACAGAATTCTGGCTGAAGGACTCATCTCAGGAGAGGATAAAATACCAAGTATAATTAAGGGTATGAGGATGGGAGATTAAAATCATCACATACATATTTGGTTCAGAGCCCTTAGGCCTTGTCTCCTGTTCAGTTCACAGAATAATGGCAGCCATACCATATACCTTCTGGGCAATATTTAAAGATACTTCTCTGAGGAATCTGACCTGACCAAAGAAAAGATCTAATGAGAGTAACATAAAGGCTTCTCAACAAATCTGCCTACCCAAATCATCCTATATTAAAGTTCAGAATATACAAGCTCTACCAACATACTAAGAGTTCTTTATAACAAACAGGCAGAATTATCAGACCTCTGAGGAATGCCTCTAACACAGATGCTAGAGACTGAACGATAGAAAATGAATCTTAGAGGAAGCAGATACTATGTAGATGGGGAGGGGAGGGGTCTTTAAAATTTAAAAAAAAAAAACTATTATTAACATACCAGAGAAATGAGCTGCATTCTATGATTCATGAATAGGATGCCCTAAAATTACCTTTCCATTTAAAAAAAAAACTGCTTTCTATAGAATACCATAATGGCAACATAAAAGCATAATTTTCAAATGATCCAATAGCCATGATGAAATATTTCAACTCTTCTATTTCATTTAGCATAGAAAAGCAATTTTTATTTTGTTTGTTGGTTTACCTTAAGCACTAGCCCCCAAATATGCAGTACCTAGATTAATACAGTGTTCCAAATAAAGGTTATATACTTGTGCAAGGCAGCAGGTAATACATCATTTTGACTGCTCTTTTCAAAAGTATTAATGGAATAATGCAAATGAAATGCTACATGACAGCAAAATTTTTTAAGTGACTCAAACTGGCACCTAATTATTGACCAGTTTGAGACAAAAATGACATATATAAACTCATATATCATACTATCAAACATGTGGCAGCAGCCATTAACCTTCAAGATGGGAGATGGGAAGCAACGGAAACACAAGAAATTATACATAAAAAATTTTACTTTCCAGTTGAATTTAAAACAGACACTGCATAAAATCACTCTTGTCACTGGAAGCAGCCTAGACCATAGTTTCAACACTACCATTAACAGATATATTTCACTGAGCCTCTCTGGGCCACATTGTCCTCACATATAACACTGAATTGATGTTATATTGGATGGTTTTCCACTTGTTGGTTTGCTTTTTTCTTCTTCTTGTTTTCATTTTCTTTTTAATAGCTGAACTGCCCATTAAGAGGTATTTAGAAGGGAGTAAAGGAAGTAGGATGAGCCAGTTCTATTTACTCTCTTAGGCCTTCTCTTGCTGGTTGCCCAAGCTCCTCTGCCGGTGATGGCCCAAGAGACACTGTTATGAACATGAACTAGATTTTAAAGGCCTTTTCCAGCAATAAGATCCTAAGATTCTAAACATCTAAACATCACATAAAGCAAATGGCTTATTTTCACGCTTAAACTCTCAGCACAAAAATTAAAAGAAATTTACTCTTCATTCATTTAACAAATATTTTCTGGTTGCCTACAAAGTACCTGGAGCCAAGCTAGATTATGAGGATACAATCATTTTTCACTATTATTTTCAAAAAGGCCTTTCTATTGCCTTCTTGCAAATTGATTGTACTACCCAGTACAATCAATTAAGCCATTTTTTGTCCTTTAAAACTAAAACCAAAAAAAAAATTATGAAAATGACCAATAGCCAGTCTACAGTTTAGGGTTCTCTTCCCATTTATGCTATAAGAACTGAAACAACTGTACAAACATACAACAAATAAAAGATACTACATAAAGGATGCAGATGCTATATTTCATATATAAAATAAACTTCAAAAAATTTTAAGTTTTATATAGTAACCAACACACTTCTACATGGATATGAGATTCATTTTAAGTACACAAAATGTTATCAGATGAATATAATAGTTTGTACACAAAATTTCAAAGACGTAAAAGAAAATAAATTTAAAGGTTTTCATCTAAAGCTAAAAAGCGTATTTATCTGTCATCTATCATTACTGCTTTATTTGAGTAAACATTTCTTTTAAGACACAGATTTTTAAACGCTAAGAAATACCACAGCACTTCAGAAATACTTCTGAGAAACTATAAAGAAATTGTACAGGAACTCAAAAGCCAAATGGAGGAAATGAGAGAATTAGGAAAAACAACAAAATAGGAAAGCAAAAAAATTGATAAAAACAGCTTTGGGGATAAGATTTTATCCAACTATGTAATTATAAATCAAAATATGATATAGATAAACTAACATGAAATAGATTTGAAAACATAGGATACCTGCAAATATAAAAAGTCTGCCTATATGTCGGCATGGGTCTAAACCAGGTTAACCAACATAGGCAATAATGACATTTGGGGCAAGATAATTCTTGGTTGATAGAGGCAGACCTAGCCTTTACTAGATGTCAGTAACAACCCCACCAGTCTTCAGACAATGCCAAAAATTGTCCCTCATTGAGAACCGCTGCTATAAATGAAAAAAATAAACTGCTCCAAGCTAAATGAAAAGTCTGCTAAAGTGAAAAATAAACAATTTTGGTTTTCTTACAGAGTATCTGGCATGTAACAAGCACTCAATAAATATGTGCTGTTGAATAAAATTTCTCCTTTAATTATTTAATGACTCCTTCAAAGCTTTGAAAGTTTCTACCCAATCTCAGTCCAAATTTCTATTAGTTACAAAGTAAAAGATAAAAATAAAATTTACTGTGCATTCAATTCTTATATATTCCAAATGACTAAACACCACAGCCACCCTGAAAAAGGCAGATCCACTTAAGACAACAGTGTTTATAAAGTCCACATTGGGTTTCCATGCAAGTGCTTCCTACCATTCATTTTTTTTTTTCATTTTTCAATTTTTCAACAGGACTATTCATTTACTTATTCAACAAATACATTCTGAATGCTTACTATATGCCAATGCTGAAATAGGTACTGAAGACGTAAAATAGATATAGAGACAAAAATCTCTTCCCTCAAGGAACTTAAGGTTTAGTAAACGCCTAAATGCAATCAAATTGTTTCAAAATCACATGAAAAGCACAAAAAGAGGTGTCTAAGAAAACAGAAAGAGAACTTCAGACTATATCTCCCCAAGGATTTAGAGAAAGCAGAGAGAGACCATGATGGCTGAGCTGCTTTTTGTTTGTTTGTTTTAGGTTGTTTTGTTTGAGGGCAGGGGGAGCATGTTAAAATTCCACATAACAAACTTTCCTCAGATGATTGTCTGTGATGGACCTTAAACTCAACATGTAACTACTACTGCAAAGTCTCAGCAAAAGAGAAGTTTCAGTTACACCTAATATCCACGCTTTGGTAGTTATCTGGATAGTTTCTCAAGATCAAAGAAATTTATATCTTTTTAACCTTGTTTTTAAAATGTTTAACTTAAGCTTTAGAAAAGCACAAATAAAAGACGATATACTATGATTTTCAGCAATATAAACAATTAAGATTTCAAGAGAGATGGAAAAATACATTCAAAATAATCTATAATTTACAATAACATACAAAATCAAATCTTCATTAAAAAAGATACCCTTCAGATAAATTTGACTGGCTTTAAAAAACAAAGATATTCTTCAAAACTTTTAATTGCTGCAGTCATCAACATTGTAAACTACTCTGTTAAATATTTACAACTAAAATTCATTTTGCTTTGACTGTTTTCTCAGTTGTCAACAACAATATTTTCACACTGTTTTATAGACACCTATCATCATCTCTCATGTCATACTATTTTATTCTCTTAACTTGTGCCTCCTCTACTGGTTCAAAAGTAGAACAACACAAAACCAAGCCTTTAATTCCATTGATCAAAATGCAACTTAAATAAGCTCTATTTTTTGATTTAGTGATCATGTTCTATAAAATTTATTTCTATCAAACTAACATCAAATTTTGGATAAAGATCTCGAGAACATAAGTCTCAGCCAGATTATTTTTTTAAACCTTAAAATATTATTTTCACCTCTAAAGATCAAGAGTATAGGCCAGGTGTGGTGGCTCATGCCTGTAATCCTAGCACCCTGGGAGGCCGAGGCGGGTGGATCGTTTGAGCTCAGGAGTTTGAGACCAGCCTGAGCAAGAGCAAGACCGTGTCTCTACTTAAAAAATAGAAAGAAATTAGCTGGACAACTAAAAATATACAGAAAAAAACTTAGCCGGGTATGGTGGCGCATGCCTATAGTCCCAGCTACTCGGGAGGCTGAGGCAGAAGGATTGCTTGAGCCCAGGAGTTTGAGGATGCTGTGAGCTAGCCTGACGCCACAGCGCTCTAGCCCAGGCAACAGAGTGACACTCTGTCT
Organism: Indri indri; assembly: GCA_004363605.1. Classification (NCBI taxonomy): domain Eukaryota; kingdom Metazoa; phylum Chordata; class Mammalia; order Primates; family Indriidae; genus Indri; species Indri indri. The sequence continues at coordinate 62,842 of RJWJ010005469.1, forward strand.
CAAAAAAAAAAAAGATCAAGAGTATACTTCAACGAGAGCATATCACACTTGTGTTATAAGAAGTTTTTCTATATAAATACACAATATTCCATTATGATACTAATCAATTTGATAGACTTACAATGCAGTATATCTGTCCATTGCAGACTGCACATCTCTACGGTAAACTGTTCGAAGAATGACCATGACGGGGTCAAACTCCCGATCCCAAACTTCAGCTATTATTCAAAAGAAAGTAGAAACAGAACATTGACTTCTAAGTAATAAAGTCAATCTTTAATGATTTATTATGTTGGTTAAGCACATTTTAAATTTAAAGGCGGGAATGATTTAATTTGATTATAGTGTTTGCCTTAATAAGACTGATGTCACAACTAAATTTTCTAAATCAAAAATCACAAAATTTCATCATTAGGAATGCTCTCTTGACTTCAGCAAGAACTAGTGAGCAAAAGGCTTGTAATATAACAATGCCTCACAAGAAAATTTTAGTTCATTGGCTTTTTTGTAATGTGCCAATTGCAAAGTAAGAAAGACAGTGCATTAACACCTTTAAAAGTATTCAAAGGTAAAAACATGAAAACTAGATTACAAAATTAATGAGTTGTTGATTTTCAAGAGTCTCACTTTACAAACCTTTTCTGTTTATAAAAGGTTTTCTGCTTTGCTGCTAAAACTGATAATTGGTCTCCTTACCTTCTGCATAATTAGGAACCACTATCCCATGTGTGATATGTGTACAACTGGTGATACAAAAGATGATTTTTAGTATTATTTATATAAAGCTTTTTATTTTAATAATTATACAATTTTTAGTGTTTATTAGAAAATAGTAAATTGCAAAAAAAAAAAAACCAACCTCATGACACCTCACTAATAACCAAGCTTGGGATGAAGTGAAGGTTTTTTTAAAAAGTTAACCCATTTAAGAAAATACTGGACCAGTACCAGTGGCTCATGCCTGAAATCCTAGCACTTTGAGAGGCCAATGCAATAGGATCACTTAAGGCCAGGAGTTCAAGACCAGCCTGGGCAATGAAGTAAGACCTCATCTCCACAAAAAATAGAAAAATTAGCCAGGCATGGTAGTGCATGCCTATAGTCCCAGCTACTCGCCAGGCTAAGGCAGCGATCACTTGAGCCCAGAAGTTTGAGGCTGCAGCTAGCTGTGATCACACCACTGCACTCTAGCCTAGATGAGAGTGTGAGACCCTGTCTCTAAAAGAAAAAGAAAAGAAAATACTGAAATACTAAGTATATAATAGTAGAGATGATATTTAGATGGGGCAAAAATCTAAAAGGTAGGCTAAGAGCAATAATTTGAGAAACCACTGCCTTAAGACTTTACTAGATTAAGTTTTTTCCTCCTCTCATTCTCTCTAGCAAAATTCTTAACATCTGAAAACATGGTAAGAAGCTTAAACTCCTGCCGTAAAACATCCACTATAATTTCAACTTTCTAGCACAAGAACCATTGTCCCTATTTTCACGTAACAGGCTACTCATTTTCTTTCAGTACACACAAGAATTCACCTGCAAAGAACTGATATTTGAAAGAGTATATTTATGTATATAAACATACCTTTGGGAGTATACATGCCTTGTTGCATAGAACCTCCAGGTTCAAAAACAGGAGCCTTAAAATCAGCTACAGCTGATAAAACGGACTCAAAGCTGTAACTGCCCGGAATAATGCCACTTTTGGGATTGGGATTTTCTGGAATATGATGTATGTGTCAAGAAAAAAACATTAATGGCAAAAAGTCAGTTTCACAGCCTTTCCAAGGTACTCTAGTTTCTGATTTTGCTATAGAAACCGCAGAAATAGTTCCGGGCACATGGGAGCGGGAAGGAGGAGATGGGTAAATTCACGCCTAATGGGTGCAGTGTGCACTTTCTGGGAGATAGGCATGCTTGCAGCTCTGACTTGGGCAGTGCAAAGGCAACATATGTAACCAAAGTGTTTGTACCCCCATAATATTCTGAAATTAAAAAAAAAAAAAAAAGGAAACCACAGAAATAGTAATTGGCTGTAATATATAAAGTTGGCCACAAGAGGGCTATATTATACAACAGTTCAATAAAAACTTAGCTATTTTTGATATTTTAATATATTTGTGATCTAGGAGCCTACTAATAAATTGCATACTGTAGTAGTATATTTTCCTCCAAAACAAATTCATCAACTTTCATAAAATGAGGGGAAAATATTTTTTTTAATTGATCTTTCATCATTTTGCAAATAATGTTGTACCTTTCCCAGAAAAAAAAAACAAAAACCAGAAAGAATATACTAAAAATTAGCCAAGATTTTTATGAGCAAAGATTATTTTTCCAAAAACAAAATTATATCCCCAAAGAGGCCAGATGCAGTGGCTCACACCTGTAATACCAGTACTTTGGGAGGCCAAAGTGGGAGGATCACTTGAGGCCAGCAGTTCAATACCAACCTAGGCAACAAAGTGAGACCCCCACCTCTACAAAAAAAAATTTTTTAATTAGCTGAGTGTGGTGGCACACATCTATAGTCCCAGCTACTCAGAAGGCTAAGGCAGGAGGATCACTTGAGCCCAGGAGTTTGTGGCTACAAGTGAGCTATGTGCTAAGCAAGTTTGAACAAAGAAGGAAAGCAGCAAACCACAAAGATTCTCTCCCATTTGTTTTCACATTAAGGTATATAATTCTTTTTAAAATTCGAAGTTACAAAGAATGCTTTTGCTGTATAATATCACTGAAATACAGCATATAATGACTGACTGAAATCATCAGAGATTATCAAATTGATGCTGCTTATGAAAATCTTCAAAGTTGTCAAACATGCATTCTAATAGTCAAAATTCTAATAACCAAAATTTTAGCTAATTCTTCCAAACACAGTCATAAGACATACACATACTAAATTTAGTCATCTATTTTCACCACAAAATAACACGATAGAGTTGGGTGCAGTGGCACATGCCTATAGTTCCAGCTACTCAGGAGGATCGCTTCAGCCCAGGAGTTTTAGGCCAGCCTGGGCAACACAGTGAGACCCCATCTATTAAAAAAAACAAAACAACAACAAAAAAAACCATGATAATCTTTGCCTAAAATTTCATTAACTATTAATAAAAATAAGGTACCCATTGTGTGCTGTCCTCTATAAAGTACCACAAGTCTACAAACTCAAATCTTCTTTACAACTGAATTCTAACAAAAAATCATCAGAATATTTAAAATCCTGGTAATAACAATTATAAGGTATACATTTAACTGTGAACCATGAATTCCAGCCTGGCTACATAGATAAAGGAGACCTAGTTGCCTTTTACAAAATGTCCAGCTTCCTTTCACTAATGCTGTCCTAGAAGGTTGGAACCTGACGTGCCCAAAGCCACCTGGAGGTCTACCCTGAAGTTTAAGGAGAGCTCGCCCAGAGGTCATAATAGGAGGTAAAAAAATCCTGTTACCAGCTCTGAACACATACTTGAGCAAACAACTGGAGTTCTTTTTCTATCTTGTTTTTTGACTTCGAAAACATTTTGAATCAAAAAATTGACATACCTTTAATCCATAAAAATTGTTACTTTAGATCCTGCAACTAACAGAAAATTAAACTTATAAAAGGATATGAGGTCCAGCAATGAGCTATGTGTCCTGTCATTCATACACAGCTGGGCTACCATCTCTGCCCTGAGAATCTCATCATCAGACATTCCTAAAATTATTAAAAACAGAATTAATAAACCTGAGTGTATATAAATTATAAAGAAACAACTTACTACACATTTTATTAAACTGTTTTACCAAATATGAGATGCTTCAAATTAAAAAGTAAAGAAGCAATGCCTCAAATATAACTGCAGCTTAACTACTTTGCTGTGTGCAGTTCCTTAAGCAAAGGATTTTAAAGATATTCTGAAAGGTGTATCAATTGTATAACATATCAAGAGTTTGAAATAATGTTTAAATATATCCACATTCTTTCCTTTTTTCCATCAGCCAATTACTACCACGAGGGAGAAGGGAGGAAAGGGGGGAGCACAATTAACACTTAAATATTAGTATTAGTGGGTTTTACCTAAATGTAAACGAAGACTCAAAAGAATCACAAGAAATGTAAGAGCGCCTTCTAACATAGATCTCTCGTGCTCTGCATCAAGTACTGTATTTTGATGTTGTGATGCCATTGTCAACAAATCCACTACCTTAAATCTAAAAGAAATATTTGAGACAGATTTTTAGAGGTTAAAACGAAATTAACTTACATCTCAAACACTTCCTAATACCTGTTTTAACAAAATTATTCTTACCTTTCAAAGACAGATGAAATAAAATAATCTGGGTCAAGTCTAGAAGCACAAACCTTTAAAAGAAAACAAAATGCTTCAATACTCAGTTTTACTTTTTCTTTGACTAACCATGTTTTTTAATTTCTATATCTTATGATGCTTTGACATCTTGGGGGGCTCTTACAGACCCCATGAGAGATGCCCCTCTCAGGGCCAGCTAATTCCTAAACATAGTAAACAACTTACTTGAGAACATCCCTCTCATGCAAGCCAACCACTGTGTTTATCTAACTCCCACACATCAACCTAGTATGTCCCTGCCCTAGTTTAACCCAGGGCCAAGTACCACAAAGCTAGATATAACCCCTACACCACAAAGCCTGTCAGAATTATCAAACTAGCCAATCCTGCCTTGCCCTGCCTTTCCTGCAGAAACTCCAATAAAGGCTCTTAAATAGGCTTTCCCTTCATTCCTTTCTATCTCCTGACCAAAACCTGGTACTTCCCTTGTAACCCTGTGTGGTGTGGCATATCCTCCTTCTCTTAGGGATTAAGTAAAAATCCTTTTTTTTCAATGGTACTGGCCTTTCCATGGCACTCAGTTGCTTCTATAAATTAAAATCCCATGGGTACAAATGAGACACTTCTAAAATACAACATTTGTATTACCAAGTTGGCTTACCTGTAATAGGTAAATGTCAGGATCAATCATGGAATTACAGAAATGAGACTGAACGTAGGTCATGGCTTGCCCTTTGATTTGCAGACCATTTCTTACCCACATATTGCTGTGGATTTCAGCAAGACTTGCCTAATAAAATGAAAAATAAGTAAACTGAACAAAGAATAAATCATTTAAATTCAATCTTTATAAAATTATATATTAAACAACCATTTCAAAATATTTTAGGACTTAATCATAGTATGAGCCTGATACTCTGTCCAATGTTAAAGATATTCAATTCAAATATATACTTTAATATTTTTAAAATAA